>CABFOQ010017633.1:1561-23729 GCA_900660455.1 Gephyroberyx darwinii | reverse complement strand
TTGCCGTGAGAAATTGGATGTGTGGCGTGTGTGCGTGTGTAAACAGGCAAAAGAGTGTGTCACACGGTGAAACCGTGAGAGTTGGCAGCTCTGCTGCATGCTTACATTAACATTAGCTGCTTTGCTAAATTAGCCTGCTGGCTAGTTAGCTAGCTCACAAAGCCAAAGGTCAGTTGTTTCGTTCAAGTTAACTGAGCTGATTCTTCTCAAGCTAGCGAGTGTTTTGGAGTAGAGACTAGGGCTAAAGACAAGACAGTTTACTGAGTAACCTACATTTGGAAACAAATCTACTTTATCAGATGATGGACTTTTACTTATTGATCCAAAATATATTTTTTCAGATAGCTCTCTCTTTCTAGCCTGTATGTTACATATTTAGACATTATTTGCACACAGCCAATGGACCTCCATGACAGAGCCAGATGTGGGAGATTTGTGACATAACTACTGCGAAGCCACTATATAACTTCTTACCTTCTTACCTTTCACCTTTTATAGGATTCATGTCATTGGGAATAAATGCTCTCCTTCGCAGATTAAAGTAACTTTCTGTTTGAGATGAAAATGTTCTTTTGTTCATATTATTTTATGTCTCTTTATCAGATCTCCTTTGCGGACTACAGCCTGCTTGAAGTTCTGCTCAACCACCTGGTTCTGAGTCCCCCCTGCCTGAACGCCTTCCCCAACCTCAAGCGCTTTGTAGAAAAGATGTCAGCACGCCCCAAAATAAAGGCCTACCTCGACTCTGACGCTTATAAGAAATTACCAATCAACGGCAACGGCAAACAGTGAATGTGCTTATTATGAGCTTATCTTTTCAATCTGTCCTCTGTTCTCTCTGTACATGCTGCTGTTGGTGTTTTAATGGGGCAGCATAGCATCTCCTCACGGTTCTGCCGATGATACCCAGCTGTACCTCTCAGTCAAGCCGAGTGGACTAAATATGTTGGCCTCTCTGCATAGTTGTACAAAACAAATTCTACAATTAGGACAAAACTAAAGTCCTTGTTATGGGGCCTGAGAGAGCATCCAGCCTAATTCAACCTGCCTTTGGTCCACTAAATCAACATATTAAGCCTGCCTCCAAAAACGTAGGGGCCTTTTTTGACCCCAGTCTTAACTTTGTGAAACATACAGAAGACTTTTTAGACCAGTTAGACCTATCTTGAACTTGTTTACCTGCCTTAACCAAAAAGAGATAGAACGCCTCCAATGTGTTCAAAATATAGCAAGGCTTATAACTAAAACTAAGAGACAGGATCATATCGCTCCTATTTTGGTGTCTCTTCATTGGTTGTCTGTCCATTTTAGAATTGATTTTAAGGTTTTACTGATTGCTTTTAAGGCCTCGCATGGCCTTATTTATCGTTTGCTATTGTTCTTTGTCATTGTTGACATTTCTTTTTCTTGGTTGCGAAGCACTTTGTTATCTTGTTTTGTGCTATGAAGTGCTATTATGATTGTCATATTACTCAAAGTGTGATATCGGAGTGTGTGAATTGCATATTCTCCTCAGCAGTGGGAGAATGGTTCACATCTAATGGGATCAGGGGATTCTAGTGGCTTGGTGCTTGGGTAGCATGTCATGTATTTACAGTGTTGTGGATTAAAATCTAAATCATGACGTGTGTTTCATGTCATTCTCACTTTCTCTTTCTAGTCACCCTCCTCTGTATGCTATGTAATGCTGTAAAGGCAACTGTTTCTTTTTACTTCAACTTCAATTATCAACAGAGTGGAGGCCACCCCGTGTTAATCCTGCTGAAATTACCCAGATCCCTATACATACTGTCATGCTTGAAATTTGTGATCCCTACAGTGGTTGGGCATTATTTCATATATTATAGAGGATTAACCTGACTCTGAAAGGCAAGGCTTGGAGGTTGTAACATGGAACTGACTAGACAGTGCAGAGTAGTGTAGAGACTTGACAAGAGGCAAAAATAAAGAATTTACTCAAAAACTCAAAGGTGAACAAAATACAAAAAAATAGACAAGAAACAATCAAATGTCTAGGCCGGTAGCAAACGTGCAAAAGGCTAGTGATCATGGTAAATGGACTGCATTTATATAGCGCTTTTCTCCAAAGCGCTTTACAACATATGCCTCTCATTCACCCATTCACACACCGATGGCAGTGAGCTACCATGCAAGGTGCTCGCCTGACCATCGGGAGCAATTCGGGGTTCAGTGTCTTGCCCAAGGATGCTTCGACATGCAGACAGGAGGAGCCGGGGATTGAACCGCCAACCTTGTGATCAGAAGACAACCCGCTCTACCTCCTGAGCCACAGCCGCCCCACAATATATGATCACAATATAGGCATGCACTCAAGAGTGAGCAACTACTGGTAAAAACAATAGATTGCATACATAACAAACACAGCAGGTGAACTAAAACATGCTGCCCCCTGGCTCCACAGACCCTCTGAGGTGGCTCTGTTCAAACAGGTTCGGCACAAAGGCTGCTCAGGATCCAGAGGCCACACCTTGCTCTTCCACTCAGACACCAAAGAAAAAGTGCAGCTTTCAGTTTCCCTGTCCATGCCCTTCAAGAAGATCCAGCAATCCACCAAGGGCCTTTAAACTATTTTTTTAGTTTTCACTCTTTTTTTGTATCTGTCTGCTGTTTTCGGCTACATAGTCTCCAACATTGTCAGGCCCAGTGCACGGAGCTTATCTTCCCCTCTACAGTGGTGTAAACAGCTACTGAAAGGATTTAAATGGTGGCCAGCGTCCTGTAACTGTAAGGCCACGTTTAAATAGGTATTCCAAGGTATTCCGAGGTATTCCAACTAGGCCACTCAAGGTAAAAAGTGAAAATCAGATTCTCTTCGACCATCTAGAAACCCTTATTATTTCAGATGAGAATGGCCCACGTCTCTCTCCTTTGAGAGTAGACATCCTTTTTGATTCAAAAAAGTTGCAGTTTGCCTGGACCAAAACATCTAAACCTTGAAAAACCTTTTGTGAATTTATTCAAGCCAGGTTGGAACCAATGCTACCCAGCAGCGCTTGAGTCTCCCATCATAGGACATCTGTCATATTGGTGGCCATAAATGTTTGAACCTTTTGAGGGCACAGCAGTTGGGTATATTGAAGGTTACATTATTTTGGGCATGGCTGAATTAGAACAATTTTGAATGTTTTTTTAACCTTCATTTAAATTGATAGAATTTCCTTTTCATTGAGAATACTGCATGAAGAGTACATTTTGGAGGTCTCAGCCAAAAAAACCCAATTGAAATTATTTTGTAGTCAAAAAGATTCGACAAAAGGGACTCAAACTTTCAAACTTATAATTTGACATTTTTAAAAAATAAAAATAAAAATAAAAAAACACTGAGGATTGTCGTGTGGTCACCCTGAATTACAGAAAAGCTTGTAGATTCACTTATGTGACCTTGAATTAATCGTACCAGACAATACAGAATAAATATAGCTGACAAATACAATAATTAAATGCATTATTTTAACCAAACAGTTTTATTTAGTGAATTTTGAGAAAATTACAATATTAAATACATGATGCTATTGCATTGAACACTGCATCAGTAAAAAACACTGCTTAAAAATTTATTTTAAGGCTGTGTGTTTCATCTGGACTGGCTAAGAATGACCTCCTGTCCATTTTCAACCAGGAAATATAAGATGAAACTTTAATTATCCCTGTTGGGAAATCAGGTTACAAAAGTAAATCCCATCAGGAGTGCTCCAAATGTATAGTGTCTAGCTGGTGATTAGAAGGTAAGCAGCAATATCTATATGCTGTGTGTCTGTAGCTGCCACCTGATCAGTGAAAAACGCATGTAAACCTCATTAGGTGTTGAAATCACAGACTGGAGTCCAGCTTGTCCAGTGTCCAGGCCAGATTCTCAACCATTGATTTAACAGTCCAATATCACAGGTTCATTAATATTAGGGTGGATTTTTTGCTGTTTCAGAGTAAAATACAGTTATTCACACTGCAAAGATATATAAACACAAAGAGGATGAGGATGATAGAAGTAATATTGTGGCCATCCGTGAAGACGACCAGTATTTCGCATTCTGGTATTAAACTGCACATAGATAGAAGATAATGGAGCTGGAAAATTGTGGCTAAAGCTACGTGGACTTACTTAACTATCATCATCATCAAGACACTCCAGCTACTAATCTGAGAGAGGACCTGTGCCAAAATCAAACATCCTTAGTCTTCCTCGTGGGGGTTCAAGACATGTGCTTTTCACAGTTCTTTTATCAACTGTACCAAACAAGACTGGATATTCATTCAACGGAAGGTTAGAGGGATAGTGCATCCACATTTAGTGTTTGCACAAGGTCCATACCTAATGTATCCACTCCAACAGGCTGAAAGAGACTGAAGTTCAACTTTTCCTCCAAACAAAAGAAAGCAACACGAGGCCAACACAGGACATGAAACAAGGCAAGTGTGTGGCACTAGAGGGCACTCTAACTACATGAAGGACGTGAAGAAGGAAAGGAAGCTGATTGGGGGCATCAATTCATTAAACCTTTAGCTATGGCAGAAATGAAACAAACAGCTAAAAATCAAATCCCTGCATCTGGCATGACCGGTATGAACTGAAAAGGAGTGTTCACTAAGTGGACCCATGGTCCTCCACCCTGGTCTCCTGGACTGTATTGGCATGGCTGCTGGGTTGACTGGGTTGTGTCAGGCTGTCCATAGCAGACAAGATGGAGGAGAAGAAGTGTTCGGTGTGGGTCTCCAGCACTCTAGACTGCCTCTCAATCAGAACCAGGGTGTCTCTTAAAACTTTAAAAGGAGAGAGAGAGAGGGAGAATAAAAAAAACCCGGAAATTTAATGTTCAGATGAAACTGTAATAATCTCTATGGGGAAATTGGGTTGGTGCAGCAGCAAAATACTAATGGGAGTGGTCTGTCGAAACCACTGTTGATACGGTCCCTTCTACTGAGGTCCTTCCTGTAAGACTCACCTGGAGACGTGGTGTTGATGCAGTCAAGGAGAAGCTCTCCAGTCTGCAGAACTGAGGAGGTCAGGGGCTGATGGGCACTCACTTCTCTCTGAAAACTCTAAAAATTGTAACATAATGATACATTTAACGCAATATATATATTCAGTGAGTAATGGTTGGGTGTGTTCACGGGGGATAGATGGAGAAAGCTAGTGCAGTGCAGATCGGTTTTACTTGAACTTTAGACCAGGATTTCCCATGACTGCTACTATAATACACATAAGCCTAGCTAGCTCCTAACTGATCACATGATCAGAAGAGATCTGTACTCTGCTATGCAGCGGCTGATTTGAAGCTATGGTCGCTAACAGCCCTGGTGTCCTGCTTGAAGGATGACAAAACAAGTGTTCGCCTTCAGGGTCTATGGTGAATGAATTCTTCACATTTTTCTAAACTTCAAAAAGCAAATGCATTTAGTGTAGCCACTTGTCTTGCCTGATGAATTCTAGGACTAACCAAGCAAGTACAACCACATCCAACCCAACCCTTTTGAAATCTGTATGCTACAAATGATTGGCCAAAATGGATGGAATGAATGAATGGACACGTCGGGACCATTAGGATTACCACATGACATTCCAACTCTATTGTATATATGTTAAAGTAAAGCTGTTCTGCGTTGCACCTAGTGGTTCATCCTTCAGTCCTAGGACTTTGAGGGTCATCACTCACCTGATATTCAGCTAGGGAGGACTTGACACTCTCAATGTCCATGGTGGGTGGAGCCAGTACCTCCATCCTCTCCAACACTGTATATAGCCACTGGATGAGCTGCTCCAGGTTTGAACAGAAGATCTAGGTGCAACACATTCACCGCTAGTTTTAGGATATTATTATTATTACTTTATTACTGCAATGTGCAAGTAATTCAAAAGAAAATGACAAAGCTGCATCTGTCAGACACAGTCCCATTCTTACTACTATAAAAATATATCACACCCTCTGCAAGAGGTATTACAATATGCAATATCAATGTGAATTCAATATTCAGTTCAGCCCTTGATGGGGTTCAGTGTCTTATGTAGAGACACACATCACAGTGGATTGAATTAGACTTCTTTGCCACTGGTCAACTGAAAAATACTCTATAATGTCAAAGTGAAAACTTTGATGCGATCCCAAACTTGATGATGAGCCCTCTGGCGGCCATATTGGAGGTCCTCAGCTCTTGAGCAACAAAGACTGAGAACAGCTGATTGCATTTCGAAATGTACAATGTCTGGAATAGACGTGTTTCATTTCTGTGACGATTTTTTACTGAGAACTGAGATGGATACGTGATCATTTTATGTGTAACTTGTTTGTAAGCTGACTAGATTTTAACTAACTAACTAACTATCAGTGTCTTGCTAACACAGATTTGTACAATGGCTAACATTCTGTGGCTAATAGCTAGTAGTGGCTAGTGGTTGCACATTAACATTAACATTTGGTGCTTTGCTAAATTAGCCTGCTAGCTGGTTATCTAGCTAACAGTTTGTTCAGGTTAAGTGAGTTGTCTCTTCTCAAGCTCGAGTGTTTAGGAGTACAAACTAGGGCTAAAGACAAGACAGTTTACAGTAACCTTCATTTGGAAACAAATCTACCTGATCACACTATTCACTTTAACTTAGAACTTATTTCAATGGACACCCACAGCACAATTAGTTTTCAGATATCTTTCTTTTTCGAGCCCATTTCTTCTATATCTAGCCATTACGTGTGCACAGCCAATTACCCAATGAATCCTCCAAAATTGCACCAGTCGTGGTTTCAAATACAAATACAAACCCTCTATAGGAGGTCAGATTCTCTCAATACCTGGATGTGCTGCATGAGGGACTCAGGTTGCTCCTGGTCTTCCTGACTCCTCTTCTGGATCTCTGGCAGGGCAAGACCACTAAGCTGCTCCACCAAAGCCTCCACCTCCCTGAGACTGGACCGACTCAATCCTCCACCAATAGACTCCATCTGGGCCCCGGGACTCCTCCTCATTGCCTCAGAGGAATCCACATGATGAACTACTGATGGAGGGGAGATGGATTTGCAGTGACCAAACTAATTTGCCTTGCATAAACTTACAATGACCTCAAGGAGTATTTACACACAGTAAGACACTTTTGCTTTTATTTTAAACTCTCATTATTATTCTGAATGTGAAATGAAATATGAGGTTATGCTATGAGGTTAATGTGCAGATTGTCAGCTTCAACTTGAGGGTATCTTCTGCCATATAAGATAAACAAGTACGGTATTCACATCATATTGTTTACCATACATTTGAGCTGCTGACTGGGAAAAAGATCACGTTTGCCTCCTAGTGGTAATTACAAGTAGGACAGGTGGGAATTTTTTGTAGGCTTCAATACGTAATTGTATTCTAAATTGTAGCAACGAGATTGCGTCCTGTTCTGCTTCTTCCCATATGATGTGAACATGGCAGTAAACAACTGCAGCTTTTCAAGTAGTCTTTTTTCGTCTGTTGTCAAAATCTCTTACTCTATGAGGTGTGAAATCCATTGACATAAATAGATTTTCTTTATTATTTCAACAAATGTTGATAGCATGACGCCAAAACATAAAAAAATAAATCAAAACAGAGCCAAAACAAAATATTCTTTACTCTCTTTGTGGCAGCTCACCACAACCAAATCCGTCTTCTCCCCTTCATTTATATCTCTCCTTGTGTGGATTTAATGGCTGAAATCAATAAAGGATCAGAGCTTTCACCTGGTCAGTCTTTTCCATGGAAAGAACAGGTGGTTGTGTGTATATGGACAGGAGATATTGAAAGGGATACCTCCAGTTATTTTCAACCTGAGCCTTAATTTCCTAGTTTTTGCCATCATGGTGATCAATTCTGCTCAAAATGTCATCAGTTACCTCACTGTAGAGCTCTATATACACCTCTCAGTCTGCAGCGAGCGCTGCTCTCCAATACAATCTAACGGGGCCAAGGGAAACTCAAACAGTCAAACCAAAAAGTGAGTCTTTGGCCCAATCCCATTTCTTATTTTTACCCCTGCCCCTCGTTTTCGAGTGCCCCTCGCTTTTCGACTTGCCCCTCGGAACAGAGTTACAAGGGGTAGTGGTTGAAATCTTCCCCTATGATAGCGAGGGGCACTCGAAAACGAGGTGTAGGGGTAAAAATACGAAATGGGATTGGGTGAGAAGTGAGAAAGAAAAACTTAAGGAAACTAAAGTCCAAGTTAAAAATAATTTGAATTATCCTTTAAGATAATTGATTCTGCGCTCAATTCCTCTATTATAAAAAGCACACCTTTATTGAGATTGTGAGATGTCTCAATATCTCCTTCCCCTTTGTCTTGACTGTCATCCTCCTGTTCTTTGACTTCTTCCGCCTCCTCTTCAGCATCCCGTTTCTCTGGCAGGGTGACGGAGGAGAGGATGGAGGTGGTGCCTGGCTCTAGAGACTCCCAGCTGGCTGTAACAGGCTGGCTCAGGTGGGCCGTCACCTCCCTGACCTGCAGCAATGGAGGAAATACATCAACCTTACATACATCATCCTTAATGAGGTGAATGCAGAAATACCTAAGCTGAAAAGTAGTCTGGCAGAATCCTCCATTCAGAATTATACTTCAATATTCTAAAAGTGTCTGCAGGTCCTTAAAAAAGTCTTAAAACGTTTTATGTTTTATTTATATATCTTTTATCTTTTATGTAAATTCCAGGCCTTGAAATGTCTTGAATATACAATCATAAGTCTCAAATTCAGGTTTGAAAGTCTTAAGAACATTGTCATTTCCTGAGTGTGTTCAAATCAGCCCAGTAAGTACACCTATAGGCCTACATTTTTATTTTATTTTTTTCATGTTTATTTCAGTTGTAAAATTGGCCATTTCATTCTAATGTAAAAAAGGTCCCTACAAGTCTTAAATTTATATTAAATAAATCTTTTAAAAAAAACAGAAAATGTAAGAAAACTATACTTGTTAACAGTTTATTTCTGCTCATTCTAATTAATCTAATCGATTCTAATTATTTTTTCTCAAAAATAAGTAGTGACTACATGTGCTGTGGAGGAATAGAAATGCAATTTAAGTAAAAAGTCAAAGGGTAGGATCACACTTACAGGTACTTTGGTGCGAACCACAGTGGAAAACTTTACATTGTTGCATTTTCATATTTGGTTTGTTTAGGTTCACAATGCCCAGTTACAAACCAACCAGGGCTAAACAAAAGTCACATGGACTCACAAGTAGCTTGTTTATTGGAGTTTTGGTAACCTGTCTTCCTGCGAGGTCAGAGATTTTGGCAGTGGGAGGAGTCAAAACAAATTTGATTCCAGTCCGTGTAACTTTAGCTAAGCATGATGGACTTGTCTGCACTCTTTGCTGTAATTTACCTTCTCTGGTATTCATACTACTTAAGAACACACAAAGAAACAGCTAGAAGAAATGCTAGAATTTCCAAGCTTGAGGAACTGCTGGCATCAGATGGCAACATCCATCTCCTTACACCCAAAACCCTTGCGTTTTAGGGTCAATTCCTGGTTCAGATTACGTTCTCACTCCTAACGAACCGCAGTTCTCTTGGAAGAGGACCGAGACCTGCATATTCAGGCATCTCAGTGCAGGTAGTTCAAATGGCATTGTTCTCACCTGGCTAAATGAACCACACTCGAGGAGTAAACGCTCCAGAGTTTGAATAAACCGTTCCAAACATGCTTGATGTGAACACACCCTATGTATTAAGTACAGCACTTGGGTAAAGGCACATTAAGTTACTTTCCATGCCTGCTGACCTGCCTGGAAAGGACCTGCAGTTCCTCCAGCTGGTCCGGGAGACGCCGGTACTCCTCGTCCCACTCCCCACCACTGACATACCGAGGTCGGGGAAGAACACTGGTGGAGCGGATAAAGGCAGTGGAGGTGGGAGAGGATGGTGCACGGTGCTGAGGGTAGTGACCACCTCCCTTGTTACAATTGGAGTGCTTCATTCCACCTCTATCCTTACTGTTGTTCACACTTTCCAAGGACAAACCAATAGGATCCGTTAAGGAGAGAGGGCTACCATAGGCCAGGCCGTCTGAGGATTTGGAGAGTCCACGGAGTTCAGACAACCTCTGACCTGCATTAAGAACGCCCCTTTCTCTGGTCTGTCCTATGCCAGTCAAGGAAAAGTCCAAACCTGATAGGCTGGTGGGGATACAGTGGTGGTCAAGTTCAATCCCTGAGTCCTGGAGGCCTGGGTCTGTCTGGAGAAGAGAGCCACCCTGAAGCTCAGAGCTATCCCACTCACTGACCACCCTTCCTGGCCTCAGAGGATAGGTGTAGTCAAGGAGGGCCTGGTACTCCTTGTCTGGGTCCCAGCCTGGAGAGTGCCTGTCCGGGGATGGGGGCAAAGATTTGGGAATGGCACAGGACCAGTAGTTAGCCTGAAGGGGGGACATGGTGTGCAGGGCAGGAGAAATATGTCCCTTTAAGTAATCTCTGGAAGAATTTACATTTAACTTGGTCTCTCCTTGTCCTCCCCTTGTACCTAACCTGAACTCAGTTTGCAGGGCCCTGGAGTAATGCGATTGGGGATTGTACGTAGGAGATAAGACAGTGGAAGTCAGTCGAGGCCTAAGAGGGGAGGTTAGGGTATGGACATCCAGGGATGTGCTGGAGAGGCTGCGTCGAGCTGATCTGCTGCCTAGGTAGTGTGATCCAAAGGTGGGTTCTTCATGGGACAGTCTGCCCCTAAAGTCTGAGACACCCAGGGGTGAGCTGAGGTCTTCTCCAGAGGTTGACGGAGGTGAGATAGTACCCTGGGAGAGGCTGAGGAAGTTTGGGATCGCCTCTTCTCTTGGCCTGGTGAAGAAGTCCATGTCTGCATGTTGATAGTAGCCTTCGTTCCTGCTACTTGTGCACTGTTTCTCCTATAGGTAAGCAGATGGATAGAATTTACAAGTGATGGTTATTGGCGATCTGATGCTAACTTGAATTTCAGTGGTAACAGACAACGGCAGCTTGCTGAAATAAGATTAGTAGTTTTTGTTACATTTTGAGAATTCATTCATCTTCCTCACCTTCTCAGGGCGCTCCTGTGCATGTGTCTTCTTTAGGATAGATGTCTGCTGTTCTGCAGAGAACAGAGGCTTCCTCACCACATACTTCCAGTCAGTGAAATACCTGGAGGTGGGAGCCATGGTAACACTTTTCCGAGAACCTCCCATTTCTCTTTCTTTCTCCACCCTCCCTCTTTCTAGGTCTTTGGTATTCTGGGTTGGGCCTCTTCCCATTGCCGGGCCAGTCTGTATAAACTCTGGAATTTGCGTCTTCCATTTCCTGTAGCATCCCTTGGCTTCCATTGGAGAAGGAGTACCTGTGAAGGTCCTGTCAACTGATAGAATTAAATAATTCAGCTACTCTTAGAGCAAAATAGCTTTAATGTTAAAAACTGTTAAGATTACTCTGGCAAAGGCTTTAACAGCTGAAATGTGTCAGTTGTTAACATTTAAATTCTGTTTTCTGAGATTAGCAGATTTATCGTATTATTTCAGTTCATTTTCATTCTTGCACCTTGGAGGAGTTGCGAGGTTGCACCAGATTTTGTGCCCAAGATCCTGTCAACTCCCAACATCATGCTTCTGAGGCAAGGCACGCTGACGCCTCATTTGTGCATGCCAATGTCTATAAAGACACAAGAAAAAAAGTTAAAGCTGCATTAGGAAGGTTGTATAAGTTAACATTTTGTTTGAATTCAGCAAAGGTAATCCCCATTTTGGGTGACCATAAATGAGGAGGATAATAACAGAATCTCAGCAATATTGACTGCACCATTGGTCTGCTATTTGCTTAAAAAGCAGATTGCTTACACAGTGCTTGCTCAGGCAAGGTAAACCCTGGAGTGGGAGAGCTTTGCTCCGAGTTGTCAATCGGTTGTGCACCGTTGCCTTTTGGCAACCCCCAGAGAACATGCCTTGTTGTATTCAGTATGTGTGGGTGGAGAGAGCAATAGTAATAGTAACAGCAAGAGTGTCCAAGTGTTTCCAAGAAAAAGCGTCATGCACCTTACCCAAAAAGCAACATGTTTTGTGCCTGCATTGCATTCTGTACTATTGAGGCTACTGTCGGTGGAGATCTGCCTCTTCTATAATGGATTTCTCAGAATGGTGGGTTTAGAAAGAAGAAGCCCTTGCTCTTTGATTCTGAGGGACTGATACCAAAAACCTGACCTTTAACGTTAATGTTTTAGATAGCCGAACAATGTTCTGCTATCAAACTCCATTGTAGCTGTGGTGCAAATATCTTGACTTGACGTCCTCTACACTTGCTAGTTATCATCAAGAATAAGAAAAATACACCCCCAACAACACCAGAAACCACCAGAAATGCACCAGATCCAGAAATACAAGGTACATGACCAATAGCTGTAAAATGAAAAATCTACCCTAAAACACTTTAACACAGTTATAAAAAAACAGCTACTGGCTTACAGTTACTTACTGGGTGCAATCTCTTTACTTGCTGCAGATAAGCATCACATTGGGTCCTTGTGAGTGTAATGATATGTTTGCTCCTTGGCAAACTCACCTGACTGATCTCATTAAGACTGCATGCTCAGACTTGCCTGTGCTCACTGGACCAGAGGAAGAACCCCACTCATTGTCCACCTGCTGACTCACTGGCAGGGTAGGTCAGAGCCATAGACAGAGTGTGTCCAGTGTAGTTTTAAGTGGCAGCCATATTACTTCATAATTCAGCTCCATAAGGTTCCTTGGGATTTCATGCCAGCTACCTTTGAGAATGGTGTTCACGCTACTCCTTTTTTGTACAGAAAGTGCCACCTCAACTGCATTTTATGCTGCTAATATTAATAAGCGACAATGGGGAAAAATTCAAATGCGCTTCTCCCAAATTTGATTGGGTTTCTGCCACCAACCAATCATTGACAATGATTGGTTGGTTGGTAATTATAATTACCTTGTGGGAAACTAGGTCAAACTGTGAAAAAAGATGATCATGCTCTGAGGAAAGCCACCAAAATAAGGCCGAAACGCATCAGCATGGCTCTGAAAAGGAAAATGGTCAGAATAATAAATAAAAAATAAAAAACCCAGAAGAAACCAACATAATGAAGTCTTTTTGGTGTGGTAATTTGTTTAAATTGTAAAATAGACATAGGCTACATAAACCAACCATAGACATATGCATGAATCTTGGCTGTACCATTGGCTTGGGTTTTAGTGTAGTTTGTTTGACCACTGCAAAGACTGCTTACTCTGGCTTCGGTGATGAGGCAGAGGAGCCAATTAGCTGTCTGCATAACGTGCAACCCCGCCAGAGTGGCTGCTTTCCATCCACCTTGCAGCACTACCCACTCATTATAAATAAGTAAAAAAAAATTTTTTTTAAAAAGTGTTGAAAAAAGCAGAACAGTGTGAACACACCCTTACCATGGTGGCATTACGCTGGGCATTGTTATATAATTGTAGTTAACACTTCCTAGTTCTAGGAGGGGCAGCAACTGGCCTCTAGAGCATAACTCATGGAAGACAGCATCAACTCAAAATTTGTAATGCATCTAATGCTGTCTAAAGCATCACTAGGCAACTCTGCACGTTGGTGGCCCTAAATAAAAATAAAAATAAAATTGTATAGCAATTTACCAAGAGCAGAGCAAGAGGAGTTGGGTATCTTACTGATGTCAACTATCTACACGAGTGGAAGTTGCTGTTAAAAGTGACTTCTCTTCCAGTTCATTCTCTTTTTCTTCCTTCTTGAGCTAAACTCACATTGGCTGTTGCCAGGATTTCTTGGATTTCAGTATTACTCCTGAACCACTTCACTCTACACGAGCTGAACCAGGCTGGCCCAACAGAATCAAAGATGTTAGAAAAAATCTTGTCTGGCCAAAAGCGCCAGTTTCCTCTTGAGCCCGTTCACACTGCAGCATAATCTGCACTGACAGTCAGGCCAGAGTGCTACCACCAACCCTGACTCACCCTGGTGGTTTGGAAGTCCAGCTTTCACTGGACGCTCCCTGCTGTTCAGAAGACAGTTTGTACTTCTCTCTTAGGTTTCAATTCGTCACTTCCTGTGGGTGGATAAGGTTTCCCCACCAGTGACCACACCTGGCACCCGGATTTCAGGGCAAAACTACAGGGACTCAATTACAGAGGATGGGACACTCTTCTCTGTTGCAGTCCCACTTTGTGATGTAAATAAAGCAGGTCTATTTTTACATAAAAATCTTGCCAAGTGTAGCTTTGAGGGAAAGGCCTCACAACCTTCCCCCTTGCTAAAACTGAACAAATTATGCATCATACGCAATGATAACACACACCTTGCACAGAAAGTACTACATTTACCCATTGTTTAGGTACAGGCATGCAATAAGACAAACACGGTGATGTTGATTTGTAATGGGGTTAAAGTAGATAATTTTTAGAATAATGCCTGAATAGTGAAAATAAAATGATATGAGGAATACATTGGTTCTATGTAGTCCATTTTCCTATCTCCACATTATTCTCAGGATCTGGGGTAGTGGATGAACCCCACACAGTATCCTCCTATGAATATGTCTGGTTTCCATGGTGATGGCCAGGAGAGGATGGTGCTAGACTCAAGAGGGAGGTGCCAATCAAAGACTACAACAGAACAAAGACTATCACTCTGGCTTCTTTGTTACACTAGAACGAAATATGACGGCAAGACCCATATTGGTCTTACACTGATCTGTTTTACTACTTTCGCCCTATAAAGCAATAAAAGAGGGCATCGTCGTCTTCACAGTTACACAGGGAGCTGCTGGTCAGTGGCCAGTCTCATGTTTGAGGCTTTGATTATGAATTTTGACAGCCTAATACAGATGGCAAACACAAGCCTATAGAGCTATGAATATAAGCTATGAAAAGGACGTTTGGGGTGGAATTAATTAACCCTAACCCTTAAATATATATATATAGTTCACTTTGATACTTTGTATTGCAAAATAAACCCCTCATTGGTCAACATTAAGGATTTTATTTTGAAAGTCCTTTTTCTTTTTGTTCACGGGTCAGTGTGGGA
Source organism: Gephyroberyx darwinii (assembly GCA_900660455.1). Taxonomy (NCBI): domain Eukaryota; kingdom Metazoa; phylum Chordata; class Actinopteri; order Trachichthyiformes; family Trachichthyidae; genus Gephyroberyx; species Gephyroberyx darwinii. The sequence goes on along the minus strand of CABFOQ010017633.1, from coordinate 8,728 downwards.
CTGTCTAACTGGTGTAGCGGAACCATAGCAACAACCGGTGACACCAAACAGAAGTGACCTACACAAAGCAAGGCGCCACTGTAGCACTGGCCATAAAGAACCTTCTGTTGGCTGTCTTAACATCCTGTAAATGTCTTATGAAGAGCTCTTATTGTTTTGAAATTGTGTTCTGCCAAGTGCCATTGAGAATGTACTGATCAACTGTTGAAAACACTGGCTTACAAATGTATATAACATGCTAAGAGATGCTAAGCTAAAAGAAGGAAAGTTAAATCATAGAAGTAACTATACTATCTTGTTGGTTCCGTGACCTTACATACGAGAAAATGCCATACACCGAAGTCAATCAAAAACTCTGGCAATTTCATGTTACCTTGTTTAGCGGTAAACTTTCACAGCTCCTATAACGTAACTGGACACTTACTACGAATTATTAGGGTTTTCTGATAAATTCGGCATATAATAACTCAACCATGTAGCACTTGATTTCTATAAACTCTCAACTTTATTCGGTTCACATTGCACGCCACCGCCGACCACCACAGTGTATTTGGCGGAAGAAGATAGTGGGATAACCGGCGATCCAATTCTGAAAGGTTTTTCGTTAATTGAAATGAGTGCTGCTTCGTGTATTGGATTCATGCCGAATTGAAGAGTGGACCCTATCACTTCAGGAAATGTCATAAGTCATGTTGTAGCATGTATGTACCTTTGCCGAAAAAGGCCACATAAAAAAGGCAGATTTATTAATGGACTTTGGCGCACGTATTCAAACGTCACGTACCGGGGTTTAATGTGGATAAGTAAACGGAGCACAAAAGCCTCAAAAACGTGATACTAAAAGGTCATTATGCAATGCTTTATCATAAAAAAAGTTGAATGTCTTGAAAATGTAACGCTATCCTATGCTGAGTGATGTAGGCTACAGTAGCTGTAGCTAATTTACCCACTATCTCGAAACTAACTGACCAAGCAGGAAGTTTAAACTCTGCCCCTATTCTCAAAACAATACAAATGATAGCTACTCACCCCATTTAGCACAATGATCATGTTTAACTGCGACCATCATCTACACCACCATATCCTTCCTCAAATCATGCTGCCTTCAAATGCTTCTCGTAAACTCTACTTCTCTCTTCGGGATGATTGTAAATACGAATTGTCTTAGAATTCAAGTGCTTTCGGAGTTCACCGGGTCACATCTTGGCAGGTCGGTATTGGTCATCATAGAAAATTCCCACTTTCTCAGTCCTATTTCCCACAATATTGAAAAGATCGTCATGACCATATTTCTGACATCATGAAGGCAGCATACGAGTTTGAGCGTAAACAGGAGCTAACGGAAATGACTATAGACTATACTCCCTTCTAGCGGCTACAGCAGGAAGGACATGTACCTTCTATACTGTTTGCTAGGTGTTTCTGGTCAGAAATGCTGTATCGTATGAGTCTTATACCAATGCTTATACTAATGCGTTCAGTTTGTTATACTTATACTACTATAAGTCTATATAATACGAATTCACACAACTCATAATTCACTCACATTTTGAGTACAACTGGTTTGCATAAAACATTTTGGCACATCACTCAGCAAAACTGTGTTGTAACTCTATTCCTAAGTACTTATTTTAGTACATAAAAAATAAAGTGCATTTTAATAAAGATTTACATAGTATTATTTTGTTTACAGCACTTTTCCATAGCTTAAAGATCAATACTGTGGAATAAAACCAAAGTGTACCTCTAACATACAGTGAAAAATAAACCCATCAACATACTTGTAGATATAATCATCTTTCCATTTATTGATCAAAACATTCAGACTTCTGTACAAGAAGGAATGACCTTGCACAACAAGTATTCGATACCACGTCTTGCACTGACATAAAGCAAAACATCAATGTGCAAAAATATGAGCTGCAGCTTCGCAAACGAGCAATTGCTTTGGAGATTTCGCGTCTGAGTATGTCTGCTTCACAAAATCTACAAAAATAAATACCATCATGATAATTACTTGCTCTTGGGGAAAAATATTTTACAGTCTAGTAGGTTTTGTGCACCAGTTCTGGTCCAGTTTGACCGCTCTAAAACAGTCATGACTTTTGACACGTTATTTATAAAGGTACAGAGAGTAGTGGAAGTATTGGGACAACTGCGTGAAACCAGCTCATTTTGCTATATTCACATGTGACAAGTTAATCTGTCCCAAAATGTATGTTCTACTGAAATTAGAAGGACATTTCTCTAAAATGTTCTGGTAAATACAGAGTCAAAATAAGCAGCACAGTCTGTACTTTTATTTGCAATAAAAGTACAAGTCATACACCTGCCTCAACACTTTTACCACTGACTGTAAACCTCTGTAGTGGATCTGTTGCATAGAGGATGAACTAGAAGTCGATGCAGCGGCCCTTCCTCTCCCAGTCTCCATAGCGGGTTGGCTCGGGGCCTCGGGGGCCCCCCTTCTCCTTGGTTTCAGGGTTCACACCATCAGGGAACTCTAGGAGGGTAATTATTATGTGGTTAGAAGGATGTAAGGTGATCATCCTCCCCTGGATGTGTGTAGACAAAAGCAAAGGAGTTGCTGCTACTCATGCTAAGTATGCATGAGTATATTTGATAATTATTCTGATTATTATCCTGAGTTTCAGTTTTAGTCACATGGGCTAATTGTTACTTCAGAGGCTTTTCCAGCCTGGCAAGAATGAAAATGGTCAAATATAATTGAATATCAGCACAATATATCAACTATCAGTGCTTTGATCAAAAAAATATCGGTACCCTATCTGCCTTAAAAACCCATATCATTTGAACCCTAAACTATCATATATGCAACGCCTCCCCTTTGTTCTGTGTCCTATACTTTACAAACTTTTCCCTGTTTGCAGTTGTCACTTTTTGTGACAACTTCCTGTTTTCAGATCACTGGTTGCAGTGTGTCCCCTACGTCCAAGAAAAACGGTCTCTCCTCACTTTCCAGAACATCCTTGCTCTTCTCCTCGTTGGTGTCAAGCCGACCCTGTGGGGTTTTCGCTTTTCTCAGTGGTTCCCGGTCCTTTGCCGCCCCGCTGGCTGACTGGGAACATCCTGTACAAGATACCGACCACCAGCCGCAATAACAACTTGCTTATCAAATGCAAATAGGCAAAAAGGTACAATTAAGTACAGGAAAATGTATAAATGTCTGACTATCACTAGTAAGGTATGCATGATAAGCCACACTTAACATAAGCAGTCATCAATTTTCACATTGGTATACTGTTACTGAACTCTTGAGTGGGTTACAACAGACAATACAATAATTGAAGCCAAGCTCCGATACATGCCTTTCTCTTGTAGAGAGAAAGTAACGCCAAACTCAATTTTAAAAAATGGCAATTTCATGTTTCTCCTTCCTTCTTTTACATACGTGGTAGAACATGAATTAATACCTCTTATGAATCAGGAGGAGCCACTTTTCCATTCGGCACACACCCAATATCACTTATTTCAATAATATATGAGCTATTATAATCGTTTCACACATCTCGTTGCCGCCCTCCACGGTCTATTTTGATGGAAGAAGACGGCGTACAAATTCTTTAAAGTTTTTTTTTTTTTTTATTGAAATAAGTTTTGATAGTGTATTGGATGTGTGCCGAATTAAAGAGTGGGTCCGAATGTATAATATTATTTTGTAGAAAGCTTTCACGTTATGTTCTACGAGGTGTAACTTATACCTTTGCAGATAAGCAAGGCAACATTCAACGGCCAGATTTGTCAATGGGGTTTGGCTCACCATGCAAGAGAGCTGCATGTATTTGCCGCCAAATTTGCTGAGAAAATGCCAGGTACGTGAAATTATGCATATCTGAGTAGCTAAAAATTACATTTCATATAAAAAACGTGAGTGCTGTATTTGGTGAAGGGTGTCTATAAATAGCCACTGTCACGTTAGCTAACTTAGAGCTAATTAAGCAGATATACTGACCTGTATAAACAGATTCGGCGACTAAACCCTTGGCTACAAAATGTCTCGTTGTGGAAGCACATAGCCGCAGGAGAGACATAATGGTTCTTGGTGGGAGCACAGAGAAGCGGGACGAGTTTATTTCTGATGTGGTCGAACAGTTACACAATGTTGTCGTTGTGTTTGTCGAGTTTAATTGACGCTGGTTGACGTCATCAGCCAGCGACAAAAGTGCGCTACATATAGTGCAATGTTCAATTAGTACCGCTAGGGGGAAACAAAATGTCAGGTTTCATACACAAACACAAAACACCAAGCTGGAATGACTGAAACACATGGATTGATGAAATATTAGGCCTTATCATGATTATATTATTAGATTGTTAGATTTATTTAATTACAGAGCAATAATAAAGAGAAAGACAATAATCATATTTTGGCTCTATATCAAATACTATTAGTATAACCACTGATGTAGTGGTAAATAATAAAGAGGCCAAACTTTCACCTCCAGTCACAAATAGAAACAAAAGTCTATTATATTTCTGTTATTTTGTTGTGATTTTTATGATATCTTCCATCAGTTTGATTCAGATTAGTTTTATGTTTTGTCATAAAGACTTTTATCCGCCTAACAAGGTGGGTAAAGTGAGGTGGGTTTACCCTCCACTATGTCCATGTGCATGACTGATAACAATGTAATATTTGTAATCCAATTAACTGAGTCCTCTATTCATCTTGGATGCAATTTAAAATTCAATTATTTTGCAATAAGTATATAATTCTACTCATAGCATTCCTACAAGTCTCTACTGGGATGAATTACCCTTGCCCTGGTTGTAACATCTTATAAGCATACCATATCAAATGAATTCTACTGTTAATAATCATATCAAGACAAAATTGCAAATTAATGGGAAATTATTTTCTGCAATATTCACAAGACACATTGATTTATTGCAAATTAAAGACTAGCGGAACTCCAATAATCAGCTGCTTTGCTTTGCCCCTATGTGATGAATAAGAAATGAACACAGGGACAGAGAGGGAGGGTTATGGATTATTGGGATTTGTCAGGAAGCTGCAGTCAACTTTAGCTCTTCCACATCAAAGTACAGTTGTAGGGTCATAGCCCATCCATCATGCTATCTGGGTATCTCAGTATATAAAAATTCAGCAAATTCAGCAACTCAGCAGCATTTGGACATGTATGCAGAAAACATGGCACAAATTAATTTCAACTCAGCTGACAAAAACAAAACATGTATTTAGCAGATTTTCTTTTTCAGATGTCCACAAAAACTGGCAAGTGGCAATATTGCAAATATAAATAAGGTGGTGAAACTCCTTTAGTAGTAGTTTAGGAGCTGGATAATGATCGCACTGTCATAAAAAACATGTGTCAGTGGTAATGATATTTACAGCTGCTGTGTAGTCTGCTGAGGGAAAGAGAACGGAGGCCATATTGTGTCCAGAAACCCAGCTGAGGAGCACTGGGGTATAACAGTGTATGTTTCCCAACTTCTCTTACCTTTATCAGCCCTTGCGACCACTTTTCTCCCCGGAGAGTAAAAAAAAAAAAATGTGTGTGTGTCTTAGACAAAAGGAATGTCAGAAGGTTGCCAGCGTAGCCCCACTCCAGTGGCTCGGTGCTGATATTTCTGAGTGGATGATGAAATTCTCCTTTACATTCCTCTTCAGATGTTTGGAGAGAATCCCTGGACAGTCTCACATCACACACGCGCACACACGCACACACTGCCTAACAGCTGGCTCAGCATGCAGCATGAAAAATGCCCCTTCACAGAATGTGTACAGATATGTTTAAAAACATATACAAAAAAACTATACAGAAATGTATTGCACATGCAGATGACATTAATCTGAAGTGTATTTTGGGTGGGAAATATATATCTTGTGTGTATTTGCAGACGTGAAAATGAAAATCATTTGAAAATGCATTTCCAGTGGCCAATTATATTGCGGATATACTTGGAAGATAAATGTTGCCAATAGGAATAAAATGTGTGTCTAAAATAAAATGTGCACCTACAAAGTGCAAAAGCATTGTTTGATTTTTTTAAATTTTATTTTGAAACATATCTAAACATGTTCTTAAGTATATGTGAAATTATGTTTTCTCTCTTTCTCTAACATACATAGATACAACCACACACACACACACACACACACACACACACACACACACACACTCCTCACTACACACACCACCCTCACTCATCTCATGCACTCCCATTTATCATGCAATCTTATTGGAAGCCTTCTGGTATTGGAACAGATAACATGGTTTTGGCTCAGATAGACCTACGTCTGAAAAACAGCCCTTCGCATTTATTACTCAGTTTCAAATGACACCTGAGCATGATAACTAACACACACACCAAGCCCAGATTGCTTTTAACAAACACGTACGCGCACACACACACACACAAATTCTTGCTGGTCTAATTGAAATGGTGGACTTTAAGCACACACAAGGAAACAAATCATATTAAATTCTATCTTTAAAGATTACTTTCTTTTTGTTTTGTTGGTTTAAGGAAAGATGGCAACACATAGCTAGCATTTCATAAAAAGGTTGTTGTGAAAAATAAGAGTCCAAAAAACTGAAATGTGGTCAAAGATGGTCAAAGAGAGGTTTATGTGTCATGGTAAATGAAGCTACATTTCACAAATAAATGTAGCTTGTACCTTTACCTATAAATGTACATTTAGTAGGGTCACACATTACACTAAATATATATATATTTTTTTTTTAAGCAAATATCTTTTTTATCAGAGGCCTTCCATGACTTAGTGGCCTTTAGGCCAGCAGAATGAATGATGTCCAGATTATAAAATGGCCATATTAGGAATAAATAAACTCAATTTGAAGCCTATAACCTGATAAAAACTGTTGTAAATAATCAAGCTGAATCATCATTATGTCAAGTGATGTGCCTGGTTATATTTTTTAAATCAATGCATACAAAGGTGCTAAAAGAAGTGCTCTCTTATTTCTCATTGGAGTAAAAAGTCCATTAACATGACAGTTAAATGTTGCAGGAAATGCTCTGTGATGGTAAAGATGAACAGACGTTGTTGTTGTTGTTTTTTTCAGACAAAAAAATATGAAAATATGCTGTTTGTGAAACACCAAGTCCCTTATAGGTAGCCTATAATACAATGAAACTCACTGGCACCGGTCTCGCCAT
>CABFOQ010017632.1:1361-12084 GCA_900660455.1 Gephyroberyx darwinii | reverse complement strand
CCTGGAAGTGAGGGGACAGAGATTGTCCAGAGAAGAGGACAGAGTAGAGAGAAGATGATCAGTGGCAGTATCAGGGGATAGGAGAGAGAAGGATTCAGGGGCAGGGAGGACAGAGAAAACAGAAAAGGAAAGATCAGTGGGGGAGAGCGAGCGGAGATTGCGACAAGAAGAAACCATGTGGGTAGGGGGAGGATGTAAGGGGGGAGAGGAGCGAGAGAGAGAGTAGGATATGAAGTAGTGGTCAGCGAGGTGGAGAGGAGTGACAGAGAGGTTAGCAGTGGAACAGTGTCTGGTGAAGATTAGGTCCAGTTGGTTGCCAGCTTTGTGGGTAGGAGGAGATGGGGAGAGGGATAGGTCGAAGGAGGAGAGGAAAGAAAGACGAGAGTCAAGCTTCTCAGTCTGGATGTTGAAGTCACTGACAAGGATGAGTCCAGAGCCATCGTCAGGGAAGTGGGAGACTAGTGTGTCAAGCTCCTCCAGGAACTCACCAGAAGGGCCTGGTGGGCGATAAACAACCGCAATGGTGAGCTTGACTGGATAAGAAACAGTGACAGCATGAAATTCAAAGGAGGAAGGAGAGAATTGTGAAATAGAAAAAAGAGAGTATTACCATTTGCGGGAAATTAGCAGGCCAGTACCACCACCTCGCCTCGCAGCTCTAGGAGTGTGAGAGAAAGAGTACACATCTGACAGCGCTGCGGGTGTGGCAGCAGCAGCAGTAGTAGCAGAAGTAGTAGTAGTAGACCCTGGCTGTTAGTAATAGCTGCAGTGGAAGTACTAGCAGTAGTAGTAGTAGTAGTAGTAGTAGTAGTAGTAGTAGTAGTAGTAGTTGAATTTTTAGCAGGAATAGTAGTACCATTTACAGCTGTAGTAGTAGTAATAGTATTGAAAGATGTAATAGAAATCATAGTATTAAACATATTGAAAGTTGCAAAAGTTGTATAAATAGTTGTAATTATTATTTGTATGGAAACTTTATCCATCAAATCAAAATGTAGACATATTTCATGTCCAGCTTTGTGTTTTCTATTCATTCATCCATCAGTAAAGCGCAAACTGAGGGCGAATCCCAATTCTCCCCTTCGCCCTTGCCCTTAGCCCTAACCCTCCGTTTTGCAAGTTCACGTTTAGGGGTACGGTGTCCCGATTCTTGTTGGCAGCGAGGGCGAAGTGTAAGGGCTACATGGCCCTCCAAACAGAGATTTTTCAGGGGCACACTTCAAACTGAGGGTTAGGAGAAATCTCCAACAAGCATCGGCAAGATGGTGGCGAACGCTGGACAAGCAACAAAAGGAAACCACAAGTGTAGTATTTTCTTCATTAATAAAGAAATGTAATATATTATAACCGTTGTATTATCTTAGTCATCTCATGTCATGTCATCTCAATGTATTATAGACATTTTCTTTATAACAAGCATAACAAAAAATCACTAGTATGCCGATCGTTACATTATTTTAAGGCTGATTTGACATATTTTGACATATTTCCATGTCGCATTTACCCCGTTTGATGGCATATGACGCCCGAAATATAACTCAAGTCCAGCAGCGAAGTTGCTGCAGTTGTTACTGCTCCTCTAATATCAGTGCAGACCGGAAGGGTAGGAGCACAGAGCACCGCTATTCTGTCATGAAGTGGTAATGAAGCAGTGTTGTTTTTTATTTGATGACTTGTTTGATCAATTGATAGCGTGAAACTTATAAGTTGTGAACGAATCGCGAGCGTCCATGCTTTTCTATCTCCGTCATTGTGTTAATACTATTATTGCCATCATTTGCCATTTGTTTTAGGATATTTCTTATACGAGCCTGTTGACCACAGTTGTTTATTGTATAGTGATGCATGCCCCTATCTTGTCTTGTACTGCTGCAAACTGCAATTTCCCTTCGGGGACAATAAAGAGCCATCTATCTATCGATCTATAGTAATCTATAATAATGTCCGCCAACAAACTCGTCGCGTCTGTTTACGTAAACGCCAACGACTATGACGTGAAACTTAACATTTAGTCAAGTCTAATCAGAAATTTGAATATATCTGCACGATGAAATTAGTTGAACTCTGAAATTTGGGCGGAAGAATAATACTAAAAATAAAGAAGTAAGACAACAATAAGCTTTGCTGAAGCAAGCACACTAATGAGATTACCTCCTCAAACCAGACTGAAATGCTGTCAATGCATTGCAGAAAATCCTAACTGCTTCGAAGTCTTTCATTTAGCCTGATCTGACTACTTTCACTTCCTTTGGATTACTTGGCATCTTAAATGCATGTAACATGAAAATAAACTGACCATTTTTAATTCTAGTTGGAGAGAGCATTTTGCCCACAATCTTAAAATTAAAAAATTCTCTTCAAGCATGTCTCTAAGAAATCCAAATCCAAAAAAACAATAATATCACCCCTTTTTTCAAAGTATTGGATAATCTGATCACTTTAATCCTGTTAAATGTAATCGGTTAATCCTCTATTCTTCTTCCAGCTCTCATCTCATTGTCACTGTCAAACCTATACAGGATGTGAACCAGTTTATAGTCTTGGTTCACTCTATGAAGAAATATACTAAAATAACATAGGATAACATGAATGAATGAATGAATTGAGTGGTATTCTCCTTTAAGATTCCTATACTTCTGCTGCCTCTTCTCGATTGGCTCTTGGCTCACCTTCTACATTTACTTCTATTCCAGTGAAGGGAACTCAACTGAGTAACTTGATTACTTTTGAAGGAGTTATTCTATTAGAGTACTTTTACCATTATTTACATGGAGTATTGGTGTATGTCTGCCACCAACAGTACCACAGAAATATCTCTTGATCTATCAATCATTTACAGCTTCCACACAGTAGCAACCTGTTTCTTTTCATTTCCTTTTAAGTATTGAGTGTCATTGCCGCCTTCCATTGAGGAAACAGAATGATTCTATTCTATTCTAGTCAACATGAATGGTAAAAAACATAACCCTGTGAGTGCATTGATTTTTACTGTGGGTAGCTGCCTGGTGTACGAGACACACTATATATCCCTGCTGCAGGGCTCTTAGGGCTCTAGAGGCCTAAAGAGCACATACCATGATTCCCCTAAAGACTACATATTTCAAAAATGCACAAACCACCCAACCAACCAACCGGCTGTTGTAGAGGTGGTCCCAAGCACCTGATAAAGGTTAAAACAACAAAAATTAAACCCTTGTGTGGCAGACTGGGGGAGTTGAGGCGTAAACTGGAGAGAACCAAGCTAGTGGGCTGGTTCTCCCTGCATTCGGCACTGGCCAATTAAGGCCAAAGGACTTTTAACCTTGGTGTTTGTGTGTCCAGTGAGAGGAGCCAGAATGGAGGGACCAGCAGCGAAGGCTGATCCATCCAAAGGACGCATCTGGGAGGCAGATCTGGAGAGCTGGCCAGTCAGGTTTGGACCTGGAAAGTGTCCTGTTGCACTGGCAGCTTTGGTGTTCCGCATCCAGCCGAGACGATGCTGGAAAGCGGTGATCGAGACAGGTGAGTTTTATGTCTGTTGTTACGAATAAAGCTGCCTGCCAGCCCTTGAACTCTCTACTCCTAGCCTAGTGTGTCTGTCTGCCATGGCCCGGGGTAGCAAGTCTCTACACCTTGTACATCCCTCTGTTTTATACTAGAGAAGCACTGACTGGGTCACGACTGGGTGTTTGCCTTGAATGATTTGTATGTCTATTGAAGCTGAATGTTCTGCGTGCTAGAGTTGATAATCACAACTACTTCTACTCTCATTGTGTCTTTATAGCAGGGCTTTACCTGCAGTATCACAGAATTGGCCCTTGGCCTATGAGTTGTTTACAGCCTCCACACAATGTCCTATTTCCTTTTCTTCTCCGTACCCCACTGTTTTTCCTTGGATGGCAGCAGTGAAAGACAATATGTACATCTAATCAACCTGGATGTGCTGTATCCTTGAGGGCAACTGAGCAGACAATCACAAATGCTTCACTACTTTTACCTGAGTTTTGGCAGGACTTTAACTTTCACCAGAGTGACATTTTATTGAGGTAATTAGAGTGTGTGTACATCTGCCACTGCTGCCCCGTGTTACAGAAAGAGTAGATTAACTCCACGACTGATTTCTTGCACAAAAGCCTCATTTCTTTCTTTCCCTCATGCCATTGTGTTTCATTATCGCCTTCCAACAAGGGAAGATAACAATATGTACTCCTTTTCAACCTGGGTGTCTTTCATCTAGAGAGCAACTGAGCTGACGATCACAAATACTTTGAGTCACTGCTTTTACTTGTGGAGAATACTGAGCGACTGCTACCGCACTCATTAGGGTATTTTGACTTTTACTAAAAGATCCATTTTTTATTTAGTCTCCATCATTGGTGCTCAACCTCATTGCAGTGGTGTTTCTCCACTGCTCTTCCGAGAGATTATCTGTCAATCAAACAGTGTGTCCAGTACTCTGATGTCTTTCTCCTTTGATTTTCCGTCGGTGAAGTTTGAGTTTCTGTAGTGGCGCTCTTTTCTTTGCCTGCTCTGCCACAGTGGCTATCGCTGCTCATGCTAACAACCCAGTTCTTCTTCTGTTTATTCCAAATAAACAGGAAATGTAAAATGCATCACTGCTTTGACACCGAGTGTAAAACCTTTCATGAACTGGCTAGAGGTTGAGTTACTATTGTCTTATATTAATTGACGAGAGAGAGTACCAAAACTGCCATTTTTTTCAATGAAAATGCTGCAGGTTATTACTTTAATTAAAGGTTTTGAGTATTTTTTGCCACCATATGCTTCAGTGTTGGTGAAATGGCTCGCCGGTGTATGCTACAGCATCAGAGAATTGGCTCTCGGCCCACAAGCCACAGTTATTGGCGCACAGCTTCCTTGCACAATGGCTCCTTTTCCTTTTCTTTCCCTTACCCCATCTTATTTCATTACTGCCGTCTAACGAGGAAAGATAATGATATGTACATCTCTTCAACTTGGGTGTCACGCATCGTGGAGACGCCAAGCTGACAATCCCCTTCTCTTCTCTCTCAAACTCTTTTTCTCCTCTTTCTCTCTCTCTTGGCAGACATGGGCATTTGTTATTTGTCCCCTAACCTACTATGTTTCCTCTCACAATGATTTATAAATAGGGCGCTGCTTAGCATATCAAAGACACTGAGGCAGGGAGAGAGAGAGAGAGAGAGAGGGAAAGGGAGAGAGAGAGAGAGCGGAAGAGACAAAAGTGGAAGACGTTGGAAAGACTGAGAGAGAGGTTATGAATACAACTCCAGTATTGTCTGTGGCACTGTCACTCAGCACAATAGTGACTGACTGACTGACTGACTTACACCCCGACACACACACACACACACATACACACAAACTGGCGTTTACACACACGCAAAAATATGTTAATAAAATTACTGTTCCGGCTGTTCAAAGCCGCCGTAAAATACCTGATAAACACACAACTGGCACACTTGAACGCCACATCCTGTTTACAATAACCCAGATAAGCGTGAGAGAAACCTGGATAATGTAACTGGGATATTCCAATATTTTCCAGGAAACCGTTTACTGTTGCTTTTCTGTGCAGGCTCACTGTAGTTAGCTTGTTAGCTTACTTCGCTAGCTACATCATTGTCAGGAGAACATAGAAAGGCAGAAATCGGTGGGTAGATGGAAAGATATAAAAGAGTGGGTTATTAAAGGCGCATATATACCTTAAAAGGGATATGAGCCAGTATCTTGAACACTGACCGCATGTAAACTTAGCCTCTGACTCCATGCATGTTGGCTGGGAGGCAGGGGGAGCCTAGAACAATCCACTGGGACAACAAGGCACATCTGAGCCCAATTAACCCCTGCCTATATCTCCATGTGTTTCGGTAGACAGCAGAGATGAGCCCTGGATTGAACCAAGAATTCAACCTCGAAAAGGGGGGAATGTTACTCCAGGACTGGTGCATTTCAGTTTGCATATTAGTTGGGTGTATCTTGGTGCCGAATGAAACCAGGAGCTAATCTCCAGTACCCTTCCCTCTGCGGGAGGCTGATCAGTCATCGCATCCCTTGTGTCTTTTTGTGCCCGAGTGTGTTTATTTTCACATGCTGCGTACGCCTCAGCTGGTTGCCTCCCTGTAATAAATAGGGGAGTGCCTCATGTCACGGTGCACGATGCTAAATTAATAATGAGCTATCAAGCACTCCCGATTTATGGAAGACTACCCGGCACGGTAAGCATCTATTTTCCTTTCGCCGCAGCTTGAAAGAGTAATGGGCTGCGCATACCGCTCGGAACCGGGTGTCGCCTTATAGGGGTCAGGGCCTTGCATCCAATAACTCTGTCTTCATATTACACACCAAAAATATGCCTCCTCAGCAGTTCTGCGGTCGTGATCGTGCACCATATGCGCTGGTTATAACCTTTACAGATTCAAACTTCCGTTTGCCCAGAGCAGGTTGCCTGAGAACAAATGTTTTCTTCAGCAACCCACCCGCTTTACAGTTACAGACATCCACACCCTGCAGCTGCCCAGTCGGGCCAGTCGGGGTTTAATTGCCTTGTTCAAGGTCACCTGTTAAAGGTCGATGTCCTCATGTTCCTACATGTTTTGTTGTTGTGCTTTAGTTATTTTCCCAACCAGTCCAGGGATTCGAACTGATGATATATTAGATCTATCTATCCTTTAGGCTACCCTGGAATATCGTGTGCTCTTTTTCAGCAACAGCCTGGAGATGCCCAGTAAAGCCACAGCTAGAAATGGTAAAAGTCTGGTGATCTTGACACTGCATTATGCTTTCTTTATGTATTCTTTTTCAAGAAAAGTTTTTGCCTTTATTAGACAGTTAACAGTCGAGGGAAGACAGAAGACATGCAAATCTGTTCTGGGCCAGATTTGAATCCGGGACGTCACAGTTAGATGGTCGTCTTAGACCTCTGAGGACCAGAAGCAGGACAGGATGCTTCTTGCTCACCTTAGGTCACCTCAGCTTACCCAAAATGGATTGTAGGCCTGTTTCCAGTAGACGCCCACATGTAAACATACATTTACAAGACACAAACTTTGAGGCTGTGATGGACTGGTGACCTATCTAGGATGTTTCCCTGCTTTCTGCCCAATTCATGCTGCAGCACCCCCGAATAGGAATAAGGAGGTACTGAACATGGAATATATTAATGAATTTACAAGCAAAATAAAGTTCTCCACCACCTTTCCATATACAATCTACTGTACAGAATTCATACTTGAGGCCATTACAAGTTTGAGTCTAAGATTTGTGGCTTTGTAATAGATATTGATTGGACTGTTTTTGGTCATAGGAATAGTATGTAGGAACTCTTTAAAGTGAGTGCTGTTCCTCTTCAAGAACCCCTAAATTATGTTCAAGGTAACATAAAGTTCAACCCCTTCACAGGCATTTGAGAAGAAAAAAAATCCATTATTCTGTACAAGGGAAATAAAGTGAGTATTTGCCAATATTAGTCTTACATCACTGCTCTGCCGTCTTGGCAGGCAAACAACTGCAACTGAACAACAGGTGCTTGTAATCCAACACAGGCCAAAGCCATTGATCAGTGACCGTGGCAACGGGCCATGCTGGTAGAAAATCCATGAAACACTAGGATGAAAGAAGGCAGTGAATAGGCTTCACCTGTGCATCAATGCCTACCTGTCTTGTGAGTGAGGCGCAGTTACTTCTCTGGCCAGAGGAGGGCGACACCTCAGGCAGTCATTCTCACAATAGGAATATTACCAGCACTCACTGTGGCTGTGCTGTGCAAACAAGAGCAAAATAGGGGTGCCTCACATTGTGAATCCTTTTAAACACATATTAAATGCTTTATTTTAATCCAACAAATGGGATTAGTGCACATAAGATTCAAACAGTGCAAGGTTTTTCCAATGTTTGGACACAGGAAGCAGTGTCTCAGCCACATGGCCAGACTACCAACGACAGCTGAGACGGAAGCGGAGCCTTTGCCAACTGTCTGGCTCATTCTCTGGTAGGCCTGCTTCCCTCAGGCCTCTCACAGCCAGTGTAGGAACATGTCCAACCCTGTCAAATATCAGCACACACACACTGGTACATTCACACATATATTAGCACACACATACACACGCACTTTCGGAAGATGTATACATCAAGATGGAGTGTGTGATCGGCTGTGTCTTGTCATGCAGGTGGTATGGCCACTTCAGAGGACAAACACACCTCCACTTGCTAAATCAATTCAGCGAGCGTGCTTTCTTCAAAATTCTAATATTAAACAATGAACAGCGTTCGAGGCCTGACGGATTCAGCTGAATGAAAAGTAATTGCGAATGAATGACTCTAGACTGAAGTGTCCTTAATTACCAATTTGCTCGGTTTAAAATGGGGTTTTATCAATGGAGGAAGATAGCAGAAACACAAACTTCACAGTAAATTAGACGTACAATAAATTACTTATAATAAATGATTGCAGCCACACTATATATATATATATATATATATATGTGGTACAATGACTCATTGCCTGTGTCATATGAAATGTCTATGAATGCAATTTCATCCAAGGCTTATGTATATACATATATAACAAATAATGCCTGTGTATTACTGTATAATAATGCCTTCAGCGCAATGTCGTTTCATGCTGAGTGACGTGAGCTGGCTTTCGGACATGATGCAATTAAATGCAGCATTATAGTCTGTATTTTAGATTTTTTTTACAGCATGCAGTAATATTAGCTACCATAGGCTGCGTAGCTTAAATACAATATCCTTTCAATGACTGTATGTATATGTGAAACATTTCCAAAGGCAGATACACAGTTATGATATTTGACATTATTATCAACTTTAGTTCATAGTCCAACTTGAACAAAAGCTGTGTAACAAATTACACTTCCTTGTAATGAAGTTGATCTTTGGTACTGCAAAGTTTCTGTTTATTGGATGAAACACTCTACATGACATATGAATACATTCAAAAGTGTAAGCACTGGGGAAGCGAGTCGAGTCTTTCTGCTGTTGACTCATTTGATGAATATGAAAGAACAGACTCAGCTTTTCATGATGGGTCTTTAATGTCCTCCATGCTTGACCACATCAAAACCAAAAGATCAAGCCTAGTTCGTTGTCCCAGTCCTGTACATGAAATATTATTCTTTACACCAAGAATCAGGTATTTATATCGGCAGTGGTGGGGAGAGATGGAAATACAGCATTTGGGTTTTCCAAAAAACAGTACATGCAATAACATCACTGGCATCCTAAATTTTGAAAAAATAAAAATAAAAAAAATAAAAAAAATGATTTGTTCAGTTGCTCAGAAACATGTTAGAATAACAAAGGCATTAAGGCATCAAGTGGTAGATGTTAAAATAAAGGCGGTTACTAGCCTGAATGTGACATCATTCAATATGAATTACATGAACTATCCTGCATGTATTAAGCAGGTCATAAGTCTGTAACAGATTACATTTTGAAAGTAACCAGTGATGTAGTGGGGGGAAACCCCACGTACAACCTAGTTCATCCACCATATGAGGACAGGGCCTTTCAAGGGAAAACACATAAATGAATGTTTTTCTGAAAATACAACTGATCTTTGATTATATTGGTGTTTTTTTCCCCTATGGTGATCACCCACTAGGGGTGTCACAGTTTACCCACCTTTTTAACTAACCACATTACAACCCCGCGGCATGAGGCAAATGTGTAGGTACGCCATCGGTTGTTTGGTGAAAAGACGTAATCCATACTTCCCATCTTCCCTTTCTCCATCCTGTTTGTTTGTGCGTCACTTGGCTCCACCACCTGTTGCAAGAGGAAACCAGAGGTGAGGCTTCCGGCGAGCCAAAACACACTGTCAGGTTTCACCGCTCTCTCCAAGTAGGACTCCCCGTTTCTCCCATGGGTGTCAGTTGTATGTATAGGCAAGGCATGGGCACGCCACCGCGCAGCACCTTAAATGATTCTAACTGTGATCTTGTATGTTTTTTGGGGTTGTTTTTTTTTATATAGTGGAGAGCTAAACAAGCAAGCAAGATAAAAAAAAAAAAAACACCAGAAATGTATTTGGAAGAAAATCACATCAGGGTAGCATTCAGGACCAATGTTCGCCCTTAGCTGATAGTTTGGTGACCTACCTAATAATTTATAACATTGACCACATAATAATAATAATCATAGTAATAGTAATAATAATAATAATAATCATAGTAATAGTAATAATAATAACAATATCTTGGCATTCATTAGCCATTGCCCCACTTTAGTCTCCAGAAATGTAGTCAAAATTTATAAGGAAGAAGATTTGGAGAATGATATCAGGTCTTTGCCATACCTTAGGGCACTCCTCTCCTCTCCTCCACTCCTCTCCTTCATTTTCTCTCTTCACCTTTTCCTCTTCCCTCCTCTACACGCTCCCATCCGCTTGGTCCTGGGAAAAAATATATATATATATATTAAAAAAAAACACGTGAACTGCATAAGTCTCTGACTGACTGATTCCCCCACCTCCCTCTCTCCTCACCAGTCCGTCTGACTGCAGCACTCTTGAATAATAACCCCCTCTCCTCCTCCTCCTTTGCTCTCCTTTCCTTTCCCTCTCCCTCTCTCTCCCCCCTCTATTTAAAATGCCGCTCACAGGCGCGCTCCCGCGCCCGGTTTTAAACACACTCTCTTCAATCCGCCCTCGGGGACGCGCTCGGGTCGAGTCAAGCCCCCCAATGCGACGATTTGGCAGGTAAAGCGTTTTTTTTTTTGCATC
>CABFOQ010017631.1:1183-17402 GCA_900660455.1 Gephyroberyx darwinii | reverse complement strand
GAGCAGTGCGGCGAGGCCTTCCGCTCCTTGTCGCACCTGCTCTCCCATAAGGCGCAGGAGTCCTCTGTGCAGGTCAGACCCTTGGCGGTGCCGGCACTGGATCAGCACCAGCAGACGCACGACAGCCAGGGGGATCTGAAGTGCGGTGTCTGCTGCCGTACATTTGTACGGTCGTCGTACATACGGCTGTACATGCGCCTTAACAAAGGCCAGCGGCCTTACCACTGCAAAGTTTGCAACAAAACGTTTGTCAAGATGGACACCTTTGTGAACCATTGCGATAAACACTTAAGGCAGAAGAAAGGCAAGCGTGAGGAGGTTGAAGAAAAAGTTGTCAAGCCTCCCTCGTTTGTCCCACAGTCCTCTCTGTCCTCATCTACTCCGCCTGTCCTCTCAGAGGTCAACACACGCTCCAGAGCAAGAGCCAAGAGTAAAATGGAGGCATGACTATGAGTCAGTGAATATAAAGACTGCTCTTTTACTAATCAGTGTGCCATCACCATCCGTAGTACTGATGATAAACCATTCTGCTACAGCGCTGAATAACTGATGCAGGACAGAAGAGTCGCATGAAAGGAAATCCTGTTTGTCTTTGAATACATTGACATTTAATAGAGCAACTGGTGACAGAAAAATGTATATTCACAACTGACAACATCAAAAGCTCAAGCTCAGACAAGGATACAAAGTGGAAATTTACATTATACTTGAGGAACTCCCCAAAATGCTGTTATTGGTTTTAATAAATATGGGTTTATTAATTGTATGGTTCATTCTTTTAATAGTACCTGTTTTTTTTTAATAGTATACCTGTTTTTACTTTAGCTTTGTTCCGCTTGAGGTCTTAATGCTAATTATATTAACATTTCACAGAGCATGTAGCCTGCCGGTGGTGTGCTTTGTTTAGTTTTCTAGATGTAATCCAAAACTACAACATCTCTAATATTCAGCATCATTTCTGGTTAATAGTGTTATTTCCTTAAATCCATTTCAATCCTACTGGATGATGTACAGGACTAGTGTCACTAAATATCACAAATAGGAGGCCTGTTGGAAAACAATACGCACATTAAGTTAAACATTAGTCCATGAAAAAAACCACCTCGAGACCACAAGGAGATGCTGGACAAGATTTCAAATCTTTATATTTTCAATCAAAGTATTTTCAACATAACGCTGCCTTCTACAAAGCCTCTTTATTTGCACTGAGACAAAGTAGCACTCAGTCTGTGGACATAGTCTTGCTCTACAGTCCTACTGGACCTGTACGCATCAGGCTTACCATGCTACAACGGGAGCCGTCACATTCAGTATGATGTGAAAGTCATACGTAATTCCATGTCAGCCGGGCCCTTAAGGCAACAGAGGCTTTATGTGATGAGCCGTCATCTCCACATGGGGAAACTCTTTGTCTCAACCTACGGACAGACAGAAACAGACACAAGTGAACTACTGTCGTAGGGGTCAAAGGTCAAGTTGGGATTTCTGGAAAACTTAAATTGTAAATTAACTGGTTACATGGCTAAAATGTAGCGAAACAATTATTAAAAAAAGAGATACCTTATGTTTGTGGATAGAGTCATTGAATCGCTCAATTGAAGGGAGTATAAAGTGAGGATAGGATGCTTGCCTGGCAGTTCTGGTCTGTTCCCTCTGTGCTGCTACTGACGCTCCACTGTAAGGTGACAGTCATGTGGCGTCTCCAGACTGGGTTCCTGCTCAGAAGGACGGTCCCACTGATGGAGTCTCCGGCCTGCACGTCGACTGGCCTGTCTAGCATGAACAGAGTCTGCTTCCAGTGAGTCGGCCTGAGGAGACAAGGGCCTGATTAAGACTGGTCCACATGGCAACCTAAGCAGTGGAATTCATTTACTGGGGGAGAAAAAAAACAGGAATTCCAACAAATGAGCATTTAAGTCTCAAATCTTAAGACTGAATATCATTATTTGCTTGATGTTTCTGCACTCAGTGATTTTGGTTAGCTTAATTATGTGTTTGGTTGTTAAAAATATTGTCCCCCTTCACAATGCAACCACACAACATAGTGAATTTGTACTGGTGAAATCCCTACTCAGAGTTAGGTCCTGTGTTTAGCTCCACTGTTGCACCCTCTGTCTCCAGGCTCTCGAAATGAACAGTGAACCAGGCAGTGAAGCCATGGAAAGAACCAGACTTCGCCACATGAAAGTGAAACTGGCCCTTTATTTCCTGAGAAATGAAACAGCATTTCAGCAATTACTGTTTGTGTGGAGTGAGGGAACTTCAAAGCAAGTGATTCAGCATGCACATATCCTAGATCTGTGAACACCCAGTACCTCTAAGTCTTTGACTTGCAGAGTGTACATGTCGAGGGAGATGACGTCACAGGGCGTGGCGAGGCACTCGTCAGGCTGAATGAGGTGGCTGAACTTTGGCTTGGTGAAGAACTCCTGCTGGGCCAGTGGCCTGCAGCGATAAGATTTAGTAGAAGAAAAGACTAAAAGAATAAAAGCACACACTATAATATAAAATAAGCAATAAAATGGTGAACAATTCCTTCCTATCACTTCAATTTAACTTATATTCATTTCCTGACACTGCAAACACACCCTATGGTCTCTATCTCCTTCAGTTTCACAGTTAAGGTGAACAAAACAATAATCATCTAATGGTAGAAATCCCAGATCTGGATCACCACCAAAATCAAATCAAATTTTCCTTCACTCTAGGCCCTATGTCCACCAAACATGTATGACATTGGCACATATGGATTGAGTTACAACTGTTACTACATTTACTTAGTTGTTACATATGTTACTAGCAGTCACAGCCGCTTCGTTAAATGTGGATTACTAAATCACTAATACATGCTAGATGTATAAATATGTAATAAAATATCAGTATGTATACAATATGACATAGTGGAACCACTATGAACATATCATTAATATATGCAGAGAGAACAATGAAGGAGACAAAACTGAAGACTCAAGGATGTGAATTTACAGCAACATGATCTGCAATCTGAGTTCTCATTCAACTTTGATATTATTTTTTCAGCAGCAGGAGTAAAACCATCAGAAAAAATAAGAGCCTTGACGTTGATGAAACAGTCGGTAGATTGCATGTTGCCAATGCTTTGCTCAATTTTGAAAATTGACCAACCCTGGTCTCATAGCTTCTGCTTCTATTGCGTGACAATAGAAATGTGACAAACTGTGTTAACTCTGTGTCTTATCTGTCTAGCTGATACTCTCCTCTTCTTCACCTCTCCAGTAGCTCTTTTGGTGTCTCATCTGTCAAGATTCAAGATCTTTATTTGTCACATACACATGCAGGATGTGCAGTGAAATGAAAAGTGTCAATGCTTACAATTGTGCAAAAAAAACAACAACAATAAAATAAAAACTACAATAAAATATTTAACAACTGTACCAGTATTAACAGTGGTATACTTCAAAATAAGGAACAGTATTTAAAATCAAATTAGATAAATATAAAAAATATCTGGCAAATATGAAAATATGTATGGTCTCTATATGTGTCTCTATGTATGTGTGTGTGTGCATAGTCAGTGTGTCGAACTTAATGGGGGGGGGGTCCTGATGGCCCGTCTCAGTCGTTATGTTTTGGCTGCGTGGC
Organism: Gephyroberyx darwinii; assembly: GCA_900660455.1. Lineage (NCBI taxonomy): Eukaryota > Metazoa > Chordata > Actinopteri > Trachichthyiformes > Trachichthyidae > Gephyroberyx > Gephyroberyx darwinii. Next base: position 13,781 of record CABFOQ010017631.1, on the reverse strand, counting down.
TGCGGAGCCGATTGCCGGTTCTCTCTCTCTCTCTCTCTCTCTCTCTCTCTAAATACATACAAATACAAATACATCGATTTTTTTGTTTGTTTGTTTGTTTGTTTTTTTGAGATCCGTAAAATGTCTGGGGCTGTAGCCTCGGACGCCCAGGCCTAACAACACCTATGACATACACTACAGTTTATTTATTTATTCATTTTAAATCTTTCAAATTTCTACTCAAAATGAAATGTACTGTTAGTGGCAGGTTTAAGTGCAAAAAAACAGCAAAAGAGAGGAGAGTGCACTGTGCAGCTGACCGGTGGGCCTTACTGAAGTGGGGTGAAGTCCAGCCCATAGGGCCTCTCCCAGAAGGCCATCTTCTCTGCGTAGTAGCTATGGGCCTGGCATGGGACCAGGGTGAGGGCAGCAGAGGACGGCCACATCACTCCCCCTTCCCTCAGCCAGCGATCCCTGGCCAGCAGGACAGACTCCACCATGAACTCAAACTGGGGCAGAGGGCGGGGAAGACATGGAAAGAGTAAAAATTAAGGGATACTTGTATTCATGCCTGAATGGGGCTGCAAGTGGAAGAGCATGATGAAATCTAAGGCATTTATAATACTATAATAAAGCTTTTACACAGGACACATTATAGTGGACTTTAAACTAGGGTTGGGTGATGTCTGCTCAGTGCATCGGATGATGTGGACATGTAAGAGGTCGACGATAGATGATACTATCATCAATTAGTGTGTGTGGCGGGGGGTGGTCCTCTGCAACCCTCCAAGCACCTTGCACCTGGTTTTACACTGCAAATTGTTCACTGTGATAAAACGTTTTAATATAATACAATATATCCTATATCAAATTTAAATAAACTACCATTACCATCACAATGACCTCAAACGTCACCGATGAGTGTCACACATCGGGCCAACCCTACTTCAAACTAAACCAGTTCAAGAGAAAAAAACCTTGTACCAGGAGTAAAAAAAAAATATGGTTATTATTATTATTATTACCAGTAGGCAGTTACCCATCCATTCAGACACCAGGACATCCACCTGCTCTGGTAGGTCTAGCTCCTCAGCTCGGCCCTGGAGCACCGTGACCACCCCCTCACAGCCGTTCTGCTTCACTAACTGTCTGGTGTACTCTGTCATAGAGCTTGCCTCCACAGCATACACCTACAAAAGAAGAAGAGCATGTATACTATTAAGAGTTTTTGTGATACTCCTTGTCCACCAGATGGAAGTATAGGCATTGTAATGGTCACTGTACAGTATATGACTGAACTGATTAAATGTTGCATGCTTGAAAATCAAGGATGAAACTTAGTCATTGGGCTTTTTTAACAATTTAACTCAGGAATGTGTAATTATGTAATTCATAACACAATTTGAACCAAAGCCCCTGAAATGGAATGGAACATGAAACATGGTCCTGTAAGGTGTCAGTCTGTTGCCAACGCTGCAGCCAAACAAAGCCAGTATCCAGTGTTGTCACTACCGCTGAGGGCTGCGCCAGTCTGGCACAGAACAGGCTGATGATCCCAGTCCCACAGCCAAGGTCCATCACCACCTTTCCCTTCAGAGAAGAGCTGCTGTTGAGTACAACCTGCCGGTAGGCCTCGGTGCGGCTCTTGTCCGACAGCATCTCCAGGTGGAGCCTCTGTTTCATTAAAAATAGGAATGATTTGATTTGCTTCAGAACACAGTATCATTTTATGTATCAAGGTTGTTTTTTTGTTTGTTTGAACTGATTAAGATTTCTAACCAGCGTCCCATAACTGCCGAAGTATTCCTCATCCTGCCATGGGTCCTCTAAGGAGGCGTCCTCCTCCTCACCGCCTCCTTGCAGGTAGCTGGCAGGAACATAGCCAAACACGCCCTGTAGCTCCGCCCACCACCACTCAGAGGAGGTTCTGGCGTGCACGAGCAGCCTCTCCCCGGTGCTAAAACTAAGCTGCATGACAATGTGGCATGAGTAGAGTAGTAGTAGTACCCCCAGCTTTCGACATTTCTGGTCTGCGTAGTTAATACAGCCCCGTTTAGGTCGCTTACCTGGTCGCTGTCGCTGGCTGTGAAGTCAGACAATCCAATAAATTCCTCAGGAGAAGTAACGTTATCAGTGTCACCCTCTTGTTCTGTCTGCATTACTGAGGGCGGTTGATTTGACTTGCTTGCTGCTTTGCTTCCGGTAAAACGAAAACCCGCTTCAGGAGCTACCGTCGCTAAAGTTGGAGACTGTAGCCATAACACTTTGTAGGTATTACGATAAGTAAAGTAATGCCACAAAAGTAAGCTACCAAAAGGTACGACAGCTAGATTGTCTACAAAAACACTTCCTGGTTTTTACGTCAGACAAAACTTAAGACTATAGAATTAGAACGTATAGAAATGAGTTACATTCGTTTTCGAGCTAACTAGGTCCAGCCCAGGTTTGTTTGTGAACATGATTGGTCAATTAATGATGTAATGACAAGTTGTAGAGGTACTGCATTGCAGCCTTGGGGGAAAAAATACAAAAAACATAACATCGATGTGTATCATGAATTAAGTCCCGCTCATTTCCTGTGGTATAGCTAGAAACTCTTCTATCTGATCTAATTCTATGACACAAACTAAGGAGGAGGAGGTTGAAATCTAGTCAAAGATTTGTTACTTCAGCCAGGCTAATAAACTCTAATCCAAACATGTATCTCAGAGTTACAATATTGTAACTCACTATTGGAAATCTTTAACGTATTCACTGGCGTTTTGGTTGGGTCTGAAGCATCTTACTCATTAGTCACTCCAACCTAGTATGTAGAGATGACTATAAATAAATTAATAATATATACTGCGGTAAAACCAACTGTTAATTACATTTTTTTTTAAAAATGACCCCTAAAGTAACAATATTTCAACATGAGCGATATAAATCTCCTTGAGAATAAAGAAATAAAATCCATGTATTGAAAAAAACATTACTTAAATTAAATTCAGCATTTAACATATTATATCACAACATGAGTCCGTAAAATGAGTCCATAGCATTAAATCTGTGTACAGTTGAAGCCAGTCCATGTCTTAAATCAAAACAATTGCAGCAATTGCAGTAGCTGGTTGTGTCTCATGCTGTCCTGTGTTCCTCCATGAGCAGAGACTCGTCTTAACACATTTGTTTCTTCACCCCAGTGAGAATGTATACATTTAATTCATTCGTCTCTTGTGGGCTGGCTCACAAGCTGTTGAATGAAATGTGAAAACTTTCTACAATTGTTTTAGGAGGTGCGTCACAGGTCCTTGGTGAAGCGGTTTCAGCTGTCTTTCTTCTTGGACTTGAGGAAGGGCTGGTGGAGCACATCATAGAGACGTCTTGCCTGCAAGACAAAACATCAACATATTCATTTTAAAAAGATGTCCCATCTTTCTCCTGTGTCTTTACATATTGTACGTCATCCTTTATTCCTGCTCACTTTTTGTGGTCCAAGGCCTGGACAGAGAACCAAATCTTCTTTAGAGGCATTGATGATTCCTTCTACAGACTGTAAGAAAAGGACAGAATTCATTACCTCTGCCTACTGAGCAGACCATTCCCTCAGTACACATCATCAAATCAGACTACTGACAAGAACGTTCATATATACTGATATGATATTGTATAACAATCTGAGGATGTTTTTTCCCCCGATTACGGCAACAGCTGATGGGCTGTTCTTTTCAGTGACACTCACCGAGAAGGTGGACAGGAGGGTAACAGCATCTGTCTTGTTGATGGACTTCACAGTGGTCAGGCAGTCTGTCACCTTCACACAAAAAGTAGAAATCCCATCACAATTGCAGTGTATAGTGAAAACATTGCATGCTTTTGGTAGTACACTGATTGTGATTGATTATTTTCCTGTGCCTGCATTTGGTGTGTTGTATCCATAACTTTAGTTTGTAATCCAAACCTTGGACAGATAGTCTTTCTCAACTTGCTCCTTCAGAAGGTCAGCTGGTTTCTTCTCATAGGACTTATACGTTTCCAGGTAACGCCCTGCCTCCTCTGGACTGCCAATGAGCAAAGTATTAGGAAGGTTAGAATTTCACTGTCCCGTAACAAACCTAAAACAAGGAATATTTGACTTCATCTCCTGATATTCCCACTTTACCTCCAAGCCAGGATGAGAGTGCAGTCAGCCATGATGCACATGCGAGCCAGCTCCTTCAGCGAATGATGAGGATCTTTCTGCAATGTAAAATATCAATTTCAATAGAACGTAAATGATCGGGACAATACATACATTCCTAGTACCTGAAAAAATGTTGTAAAAAGTGAGAAATATTTTCATTATTAAATGGTTTTTTTTTTTACACACCACATCTACTTGTACCAGTAGCACTCGGAGGGTGAAGGTCTGTCCAAGCTGCTTGAGACGTTCGTGGATGTAGTTGGGGTTGAGGTTGTGGTACCTCAGACTTAATGCCAGGGTCAAAACCAATGAAGGAACAAAACAAAAAAAGAAAAAATATGAAAACATGTACAGCTCCTTTTGTACTACCAGACCATAAAATATCAGGACAAACAGCAGTTCTCTCTCTAGCCAGTTCCAGTATCATCCCTAATCATCCCTTTCACCACACACAATCAATACTGTGCATCTATAGCAGCCTCTGAAGCTTAACAACTGCTGTATGATTGATGTCATCTGTGTCCAGATGGATCCAGCCACGTCCTCAGGGAGAGGCTCTAGGGCCAGCCCTCCAGTCCAGACAAACTTGCCCATCAGAGTAGAGGGGTTCGATCTGTTTACACTGGCTTTCTTCCCACTTAGCATCCCTCAGGCGAGAGCCCAGTGGGTTGGCAGCACACGGCCCAGTTCCTAATGAGGTCAGAACCAGAGTAGCAGAGGCCCAAAGTCACTCTTTACCTCCCCCAGTATGCTCTCACCTGATCCCAGGGAGGCACAGCACAACACGTGACTGTGGAAGAGTTTGTGTCATGTGGCTGAAAATGATTTACTCAAGTATAACAAAGACACCAACACCAATGTCAGAATCATGCACTTTTATGAAGGAAAATTATGTCAATATTGAAAAGGGCTTGTTTTGCGGTTTAGGTGGGAAGAGGTGTTGGCTAAGAATGGGGAAATCACATTTGAAGCTGCTCCAGTTTGTTTCTCCTCTAGCAGCAGGATCTTTGCATTCAGTTCCTCCTCCTGCTTCTTCCACTCTGTCTCCATCTTCAGCTGGTTAGCTTCTTCCCACTGGAGCTGAAGGGTTTTGATTTTAGTTTTCTCCAAGCTGTCCCTTTCTGCCACTTTCTCCTTGAGGAGTTCAGCCTCTCGAGCCAGGAGCCTAGCTCGCTCTTCATCCCACTGGATGTGGGAGGACCTCAGCTGTTCCATGGCAGTCAGGGCCTCTTGTTTCTCACTGAGGAGAGTTACCTGTTTAGCCTCAGATTCATGTAGGCGTGATCCACATCCCTCTGGGCAGACAAGGCCTTTTGAAAGTCTGATGTCATGGCCTCTCTGTTGCTCTGCCAGTCCAGAATAATGGTGTATATGTGCTCCTCTGCCTTCCTCAGAGAGGCAACAGCCTGACTGGCCTTTGAATGCAGGGAGGCTGCGTTTCTCTGCCACTCCTTGTGGTTGGACATCAGGTCAGCCTGCAGGTCTTTGACTTGTTCCTGGCTCCGTTCGGTAACCTGCTGATGGAGAGCCTGCTGACGGTGGGCCTCATCCAGCTCCACCTCAAGACACCTGCAGTGGCGCCTCCACTTCTCTCTCTCCATCTCCTTCTCCATGCAAACTTTACCAGCCCGGAGGTCCTCAGTGGCTACAGATAGAAGGACTCATTTCCCCTCACTCTCACCCAGGGCCATGTGGAGTTCAACCATTTTGAAACTGATGAGCTTTTCAGTCTCCTCCTTCTCCCATTCCAGCCTGGCTCTTTCAGCCTGGAGCTCAAAGGTCTCTTGCAGGAGGGTTCTCTTCCTTTCACTCTCAGCTAAGGCTGTTTGAAGGCCATCTGTCTCATCTTTTTCAGTGAGTGTTGTCCTCTTGGCTTCCTTGCCAGCCTTAGATTGCAAGCCTCGTGCTTGGCTATTGCAGCAGCACGCTCATCCAGCTGGGCTGCCTTAAGCTTGTTGTCCTTCATGAGTTGCTCTGCCTTTGCATGTTCAACTTTGACTTGAGCATATGTTTGTCCACCACATGTTTGTATTTATTGACTCTGGCTCTTTCCTCCTGAAGCTTTTGTCCTGGTCAAACTCCTTCTTGAGCCCTTCAATGTCCAGAAGCCGCTCCTCAAACTGCTCAAGTTTTACCTTAAACAGGTTAAACTCCTCCTGAGCCACCATGTCCTCTACCAACATCTCAAACTCCTGTCTTTCTCTGTACGTCTTGTCTTGTGTTTTCTCGCAAATGAGCTTAATGACAGCTTGGAACCTGCTTGTGCGCAGGTGTTGATGTAATAATGTATGTAAGTAATAATGACCCCCCCCAAAAGAAAATGTAAAATACAAACCTCAGGAAGAGAGCACAGGTTGTCTGTCCCAAGACATAGTCTGGTACAACTTCTCCAAACTCCCATGGGACACTCCTAACAAACTTCAGAATGGGATTTCCCCTCTGAATGGATGAAGACAAAGATGTTTTATGATACTTGGCATCATGTTGGGCAACTATCAGGCCTGAAAAACATTTCCAAGCTAACCTAGTCCAGTAACAGCTTAAATAGAGTATAACACCCCCCGCATTACACACAAAAGCATTTGCATGCATACCTGTCGGGGGCTGACAATAATGCTGCTCCCTGACCCCACTGGTTTAGGACCCAGGCTGAGGCCCGGCTCTGACCTTTGACCTTCTACCTGTTTTTGGCCAGTGTCAGTCATAGGTGTGTGCTCTCTCTTCTCAACCCCTAAAGCTCCGCCTTCCCCGCCATCAGAACGGTTATGAGCGGTTGTGCATCCATCTAGGGCAGAGGGCGCTGAACCAGGTCCACTTTGCACTTCTGTAGTGGCACTGTTTCCGGCAGCCGTGACCAGCTTTGACGTGCACTCTCTCTGAGGAGCAGCCACATGTTTTTTACTCTGGACGATATACTCTGCGTATGACAAGGGCTGGCCTGCTGGAGGTGCAGATGGAGATGAGACACTCTGCGCCCCACTGGACGAGGGCTGGAACTGCGGCTTGAGCTGCAGAACGACACGAAAAATGTGTCCAAGTATTGAAAATTGGGGATAAAATACGTGCAAGCTATCACTCTTAATCAGGTTTTAGCACGCTGTTAACGTTAGTCTAACAGGCTGAAAGGCTTGTGTCGCAAATTAAATCGTAATAACGGTCTTAAGAGAAAACAAACACTACAACAGCTGCCAGAGTAGCAGCAAGCTAATATATATTTCGCATTGTGGAAAAGCTACCAACCGGTGTTCTTTCTTTTGTGAAAGCAGAGGAGTCCAAGTCGATGTTAAACCTCTTCTTCTCCATACTTCAACTGACCACGCCTTTTGGAGTAAAGGCGCATTATTAGTTGAGCCACTTGCGCACAGTTCTCACAACATTTTGAATCCTTGCATCGATAACAACAATCAGGCATACACGATGAGAGCAGAATAATCGATGTCTAAAAACACACAATCTTTACGACCACTAGAGGGCGCACGTGTTAACATATTTAGAAGCGGGTTGAACCCGTCGAACCTGTAACCCCATCTCTCTTATCTTCTTTCTTTCTAAAAACAAAAAAACCCTCATTTCTTTCTATCTCTTCTCTATGGATCCAGTCTATAAAAGTGTTACCTTTTTGTCAACTGTTGACTTTTGAGTCTATCATTTTTTTTGTAATCGTAGGAGTAGAGACTTAGTAGGAGTAATTTACTGAAAAATCTGGATATCTCATTTAGGAATGGAACTCTGGTTGAGATGTGTGTAGAGATGTGTAATCTATAATCTCTATAGAGCCAGCTGAGTTACTGAGATTAGATGGCTAGATGACATGATGCGTGCCAAATTTAACATCTTTAGTCAATGTTGTATCTTCTTTATTTACTGGTACTTTACTGTTTACACATAGTATAGCTCCTGAAATGTAACTCAGTGTCAACATTTCATGTCTAAAGAATTTATGGTTTCACCTATTCTTATCTAGTATTAGTAGTACTTTGAAGTGCCAAGGCTCATCAATAGGCTATATAACTTGGAAGACAAATCTCCCCCTCCTTCTCTTATCAGGATTGCACCCTGAAAAAAGTCCTAGAAATCTGATGTGTGGATTAATAGGAACAGTAGGCTGATAATGAGCTAACGTGTATTCTCAGTAGACACACTTTCAATGGGCCCATGCGTCTTTCCCTGTGTTCAGGTGTACACATGGCTTGCGGTTGTATATTGTGTAGCTTGCATTGGCAGCGACGTTTTTCATGCATCTGTTTCACTGCCCTTTTTATGATGATAAATTAGTCACACACAATTGTTGTTCATACCAAAGGTTTGTCACAGTTCTATTTTTGTTGTTTTTACTCCTTTTTTCAAGTTTCCCCGGAGTTACCAAGGAGATAGTGACGCTCCCATTCAAACCGCGCAGCATGGCATGTTGGGATACCATTCACCATCATGGCGGATCAGTTAGACGGCTAACGTTAACGGTTAGCACACTCGATTTTTCGATTTCGTAACTACACCTATACAAGGACTGCAGCCGCAGAGCATAACCGGGTAAATATGTGCTACGAAATTGCTAATCGTGACGAACGGCGTATCTTGCTTTGTTGAAATGAGCAGTGTCAAAATATCTTAAATAGCTAACAGTATGCTAACGTTAACATCCTAGTTAGCCAGCGAGTTAGTTATCGGCTGCCGCTGAGGCCGCGGCGTGTGTGTGCAGCATGCCTGGCTTTGTTAACTCAGCTTGGAAGTTAGCCATCTTTTTAAACAATCTGCCTTTTATGGAAGACCATAACAAATTTCCAAAGTCATTGTTGGTACTATTGACCGTAGCTAACATGAGCTAATCTCAATTGCATTGGTCTGTGAATGATTTTTTTGCCAGCTATACGGCAGTGCGGGCCCGACAGTGTATCTAACGTGTTAAATAACTAACGCTAGCCATTGCGACTTAAAGTTTTGGGTTCATTCATCCGTGCAGCCATTTGCCCTATGTGTAACCAATTGTGGAATGTGGCATCACAATAAAAGTTATCTCTAACTGAACAGAGATCACACTTGAAAATGGGAGATGTAATTAGCCGTAGCAGGGACGATTAGCGTTAGCTAGGAGTGCTAACGTTAGATAAACGACCCCGCGTTGTTTGTGCTTCAGGATTTTCTGCTAAATTACGTAATATCGGACTAATTATTTCGAGAGGGAAAACCTACCGGCAATTTTGAGTAGACTGCGTGATCGCTGTTTGCTATGGTGATTTCGTTGCCTTTGTTTTAATAGCAGTATGTACCACAGGTTATTAGTAGCGGTAACGGCTTGGGTTGGACAACTTTAAAATTTGACTAACAACTATTTTTTCTGACCAACCACGAAAGTTAAAAATGTCGATTTGTTCCTTTCACAAACAGATAGATAGGAATTAAACAAACAGTGTTGAAATGAGTGGCTACTGTAGATGCATTTTGCACAGATTTAGTGTGCATGTCCCCAGTGACAGCACTTCCAATTGAATTAATTTCAGACTTTGTTTTGCAGACAGGGCTAATGCTAAGCTCATAGAATAAAAACACAGAACATAAATGCACAGTAAAAAAAAAAAACACAACACCACAGCATATACCGTGCAATCATCAGTTGATAAAGCCAGACAGGTAGTCAATGACTTACTATACAGTAGGGCAACATAAGATTATGTACCAATGCAAAATTGAGAGTTCCTTCACAGACACAAGATTCCACATAATTTCCCAAAGTAAGCAATCTAATTGCAATCTAATGAGATGAGAAAAACTTAAACACACTTAAGTTGGCCCAGAGTGCATCAGTTTAAACTGCCTTCTAAGGGGGTGACCAGGCCAGAGTTGACAGTTAGTGATAGTATGTGTTTTGTTCTATCCAGAGTGATCGAGTGAAGGGGCAGCACACCAGTGGCAAGAAGAGGAGGCTTTTAAGTGATCAGTCACACCTTTGGGGGACTGGCATAATGGAATGTGCAGTGGACATTCCCTCAGGTGAGTGATGGATTTTAGGGTCCTGTGAAATAAATTTGTATTTCCCGAATTCATCGGAAATTCTAGTTGAAAATGTGTGACCCATAGCAAATATGTTTAAAACAACCGTTCTGGAAAGGAGACTGAGGAGGACACCACATAATTGGAGGTACAATACAGAGGGTTTCCCCCAGGAAAATAGATACTGGATATGCTAAGTGCCTTCGAGGGAGGGGGCGAGCAGCGGCGCAGATAATAATCACAACCCAGGAGCTTTCTTAAGTCAAGGCTGGCTAATTGGTGTGATGTGGCAGTTTCATATTTCACAAGGCAGTAAGGGCATCTAAAGCCAAAACATGATGGCTACATGCTCCATGGGCATGAACAGTTTAAATGTATCTTGGATTGGCACATCTGAGATAAACAAATACATATGAAATATTCCAGGAATGTAGTCACTTTGAGAAAGATTTCTGGTCCAGAGACTGGGGAATCTAAATAAAATGGTGCATATATCTATTTTAAAGTTGACAAACCTTGTTATGCTTGGTCTTCATGTTGCAATTAAGATTATCCTTAAACAAAAAACACAACCCTGCACTCAAGACTGAATTAGGTCCATAGCACCGTTTGTAGAAGGGTATTTGTCCTCATGCTGATCAATTAAATCCTCTTCAATCGGAATAGCAAGTGTCAGCCATCTTCTAGTATGCAAAACCTTTCTTTTTCCAATTTGAGGTTACCCTGCTTGTAATTGGTGCAGGGCACCTCTACAAAGTCACACTTTGCCTGTGTTTCCTGCAGTCAAGATACATCCCTGTGAACAATACATTCTTTTACTAAGTAAAATGAGTTTTATTCTCATTTGATTTATATGATTGTTATACACAAGCCTGTCTCATTTAATTATCAGACTTATAAAAGAACTCCCACTATAGAATAATAGGAGCAGGCATGTAATTACCAAAATGTATAGAATTATGGTATTACCATGGCATCCTGTCACCGGCTTTGCTAAACACTTGTGCAATCTATAACGCTGTGTGCAGGTGAAGATGAGGCACTTGAGAGAGATGAGGTGAATGCCAAGGAAGGGAACGAGACGCCCCATAAGAAAAACAAGAAGCACCGAAAACACAAGAGCAAGAAGAAGAAGAGGAGGAGGAAGGGTGAGAAGGAGAGCAGTTCAGAGTCTGGCGCGGAGTCGGATGTAGAGCCACAACCTCCTCCAAGACCTGTAAGGACCACCAGAGCCAGGTCAGAAGAATTTTAAATTCAGCTAACATGCAATACACACACCGGCACACATGTAAATGAACAATACGAGCCAGTCAGAGCTACTTCCTCTCAAGACGTTTATGTGAAACCAGATATTATCTCTGTTTTGTCTTTTATTATTAGGAATAAAAATAAACTGATTTATGTTTTCCTTTTTAGCTTCAGCTTCTGTTTTCACATCAGCTATTGAGATTGTTGAAATGCGTGTATGTGTGAAGCTCACTTAGCAAAATGGCCCTGTCACAAAGATCACATTTACACTTTCCTGATGCACTTAGACAGCTCACCAAGCCACATTTAAAAACAGGTCTAAATGCCCTCAAAGAAAGATCGGCAACCCCACACTATCTGTGGAGGTTGTTTGAGGAAGGTAACACTTGAGTGTGTTTTTAAACTTGTGTTTAAGTGTGGCTTGGCATCCTATCAAAACAGAACTGTGACATACAATCATGCTTTTAAGAATGTGAATAGAAATGTAAGTCGTTACCACGCAGTCCTTATTAACTGAGATAAAGAGAAAGATAATCTATTTACCAATTTCATATGCTTCATATATTTCATATGCTATTTCTAAGAGGAAATTGTGCATGTAGTGAAAATAGTTCAAAGGGAATTGGTGCAGGTGCCAAAATAAGTGAACCTCCTCTTACATTAGTTAAATCAAGTAGGTAAGTAGAATCATGTGGGTAAAAAATTGGGTATGAAGTTAAAACAGTCAAAGTCAGATGTTTGGGCAGGACTTTGTGTGGCACCCCCATAAGTACCAGTGAGAAACTTTCTGCATCTGATGTCAGCAATAAGAACACTGAATACAAATTGAAAGCGTAGCCAGGAAGAAGTTTCTACTGTCTAAAGAGAACAAAGTTGCCTGTGTTAAGTTTTCCAGAGGCCACCTGCACAAACCTGAAGGGTTCACAACCTTTCAAACATGACTGTACATGTGTTCTGTCTGCATTGGGGATTTTCATTTCACAGATAAAGGACACAGCCGCTGGTTATGTTAAAGTGTTTTTTTCTGTGTTTGTAGCGCCAGACTGGCAGCAGCCTCAGGGGCTGGAGACCAAGCTGGGCCCAAGGAGGAGGGTAAAAGGGATGGGATCACAGGTAGGACGAGAACCACACACAGATTTCCCCTGCAAGTGATAAATAGATTCCACTGCTTTTCAATTTATTGAATTTATTGTCGTCCCCCCCCCCCTTTCAGATCGCGTG
>CABFOQ010017628.1:1176-17360 GCA_900660455.1 Gephyroberyx darwinii | reverse complement strand
CCAACACTCAAATGTATATGCACTTATACACTTGCACAGACACACATGCACACGCACACATACACACAGAACAAACATCTGGGTATAACTGACACCATAGTCATGTTGTGTATATTTAAGAAATGTCATAAATTGCCATAAATTTCATCACCCACATGAAGTTTTTGATCCCCCAAATCAAATAAAGCCTTTCTTTGATACAGTTAATAAAATTCTTTCAGTAGCTAATTTCTCCATATGTGCAATTTACAATTATCAGCATTTAGCTGATGCTGTTATCCAGTGACTTAAAATGTAGCAGGGTTTCAGTGTCTTGCTCAAGGACACTTCAACAGAACACATGGCTGAAGGACACACACGGCCATTGCAGAAATCAAACATGTGACATCTTGGTTATGGAGAGGTTTTAGTCCGGGGACTGATGTTAAATGAAACATGTTAGGGTAGTGATACACATCGTTATACATGCACATATCTGCCGATTCAGACCTTGATCTACATGCTGTGCAGTAGTACTTAAGTCAGTTTTGACGCGCTCATCCCACCAATTCCAACCTCGGTGTTAGATGCGGGGAGTCGCGGTGTCCTGCAAGATGCACACTTTAGGTGTGTCCACCTTCACATTATGACATGTGATTCTGACTTAAAAAGGTGCTATATAAATAAAGCTTTGCTGCTTTCTAATGCTGTTACTTAATTACCAGCATTGCCTAATTAATGTCCTTCAAGTTTTTGTGTCACTAATTCATGTCCTATTTGACATCTTTGTCATTTATTAGTATGCAGCTCTCTTGTTTTACATCAGGATTTCAGGTGCGTAAGGAAAGGCGTGTACGTGTATGTGGATTAAACAAAGCTCACAAAGTGCTTCACAAAAATAAAAGAGACAGCGTCAAAACAAAATATACTAGATAAACTAGATTGTACTAGATTGTAAAACACAGCCTATAAAAACATAAAACAATGAAAAATATATAAGACATATAAGAACCTAAAACCTAGAACCGTACAGTAACACAGACACACAGAGGGTGCCAAGAAATTCTTTAAATGAGTTTAACGGACATGCGTCTTTGTATGTCAATGTCTGGCCAATTATACATATCCGTTGGTGCATTTGTTCATTGCCATTAAGAACTGTCTGCTTGAGATATTACTACACAATCCCAAACACCCTGCCCGGGTGACGCAGCACCTGTCACCAGTATATGGAGAGGGCACCTGTTGCCTGGAGTAATACTTGCCTGGGCCCTGTCCCCTGAATCTTTCATTATATTAATCACGGCCACCTTTTGCAATGATTCAGGAGTCTGGAGGAAATATTCATCTAGCTGCTCTCTGACACCAATATAGAATTGGGTATGCGAGAGGAATTCATCGGGGATTGAGTTGTTCCCCCAGCCAATGATATTCCACCTCTGGTATTATTTTGTCTGTCTCTTTTGTCTCAACTAAAGTGTAAACATCGGACAGCGTGTTAGCCTAGACTTTGAGTTAGCTTTGTTAGCAAATTTGCCCTCCTCCATTGCCTCAAAAAAGTTCTCTGTATCATCACATTACAGTATATATTTACTATTTATATGTAACTTGGGCCTCATCCAGGACAATACCACACATTCTGCTCTTGTACAGTGCAGATTGTAGCAGCCGTCTTATCATTTAGCAACCTCCAGGGGTCCAGAACAAATGGTCTTTTGTGGCTTGATAAGATTTAGCTCAGTTAACCTGAACAAACAATTGGTTTCTGGCTTTGTTAGCTAGCTAACTGGTTAGCAAGCTAATGTTACTGTTAACATGAAACTACTAGCCACTACTAGTTACTAGCCTCGTAACGTTAGCTATTGTGCAAATTAGATGTATTAACAACAAGACAGTGATCGTTGGCTGACCAGAATAGCTTCTAGCAACTAGCTACCTTCCAAGCTGACATTACCTAAAGACAAAAAGATTATATGGATCAGTAAGAATTAGTTTCCAGTCAAAAACAGCAGAGAAATTAACCATGTCTGTACCATACTGTTGACATGGCTGAGTTGTACGCTTGGAAATGCAATCAGCAGGAACTCCAATATGGCCGCCGAGCCCTCTCCTGTCACCTCTATAGTAACAGCTCAAGCATGCAGATCTCTTCCTTGTAAGACCTGCATAACTTCACGCAGTCTGGATCGAGCCCATAATATTTACATCATAGAGTGTATGGAGCAGAGAATGAGTGTGTATGTGTTCCTGTTCATGATGGGTAACTATGTGCTCTTTGACAGTGACGTGTAACTATGGCAACGGGGGTTGCCAACACATCTGTGAAGAGACAGACCATGGGCCCAGGTGTTCGTGCCACATGAAGTTTGTCCTGCACAGCGATGGAAAGACTTGTGTAGGTGAGTCACCTCACCTCGGAGACTGTCGACGTCGAGAAACAATGGCATTTGATGGAGAACATGTAGAACCTCAAACTTCATTCACTCAGTACCCAATTTCCAAAAGCAAATATAACTAACATTTGAAATGAGATTTATAATGATGACATCACTCATACAGGTTGATAATTAGGCTTTCATACCCTTTATGCCTGAGCCTTTTTTCTTCATCTGTGACATACAAGGACAAAAAGCTACCAGCTCCTTTGCTTTCCCCTTGCTGCTGCTCCAGTAACCTCTCAGTCCTTGCATCTGCGTTGGCTTCTTTTCTTCCTCCTCTGTGCTGTACACTGTGCACTTTCCCACCTTATTGCTCTCTGTTTCCCCCACCATGCAGCCAGATGCAGCCCTTCTATTAGGCCTTGGGTCAATTCCTCCACTGTGTCCCATTGGTATTAACTCACACACCTGACCGAACCTTCCATTGGCATTTGTCAGTGTTTACCTCGGTGGGCATAAGCTGAGTAAAAATGTCCCAGTGAGTTAGGTCTATTGAACCACTCTGAAGGGCAGTTTTCCATCAGACCTATAGTCACCGTAGACTCAAAGCACAGATGGTGTACGCTTAAACATGCCTAACAGCACAGTCATTTATTCAACAATGAAAATGGCCAGGTGTTTATTTGAAACTGGTTTATTGAATTATTGGAGACAGACTTTTATTTTATCCATCTATCTACCCAACAATAAATAAATTCTGTATATTGTACAAAAAACAAACATTAAAACATTTAAACCCACCATATTAGCCAACAGTTTGTAGTGTTAATAACATGGCTGTATGAAGGATGTTTCAATGGTTGCATGGGACATATGAATGCAAATATAAGGCCTGCACAGTAGACTGGTAAGGTGGTTGCTTGGTTTCGGTGGCTGTTAAGTTTGAGGGCCTGGTTTGGATAGTGGCTGGTTAGCTCACTGTTTCTGGATCCCCTTTATTACCACAGTGCTGATGAGATCCAGACCTATGTCAAGGTCTGGTCAGCCAACCTGTCATTACTGCTGTACACTGCTAGGCCAAGGGGATGCCGCAAAGCTGACCGCAACCAAATTAGATGTCTTAGCCAGTCTTATTCCCCAGACTGAGCAAATCTGCATTTGGCGTGCCAGATTAGGGAGCACCCAGCCAGTTAAAATCTCTGGTTTCCCCCACAGAGTCTGGGGTTACAGAGGTGGAGGGAGAGCTGCTCTGTGGTCGACATTGGGGCGCTCCATCTCCCAGACACTCTATTAGTTAATAAAACCTCAATAAAACAAACAATCTGCCAAATGAGCCACTGACGGGAGAGTGAGTGACAGGTATGTTGGAAAACCCTCAATAAGGCACTACTACTGTGCAGCCAGCCAGGACTGGGACCGGGTGAGGTTTCCACCATGAAAATGACCGTACAGCAATGTATAAATCACTTTTCTTGTGGTTTTAAAGCTTTAAATGCTGGAACTATTGGTAGTTGTAGTTCTTTTCTGTAACTTGAAAAAAGAATTGCAAAGCTATATGCAGATAGCTCAGTTTGCAGTACAGTTTTAATACAATGATCATACCCCATTGGCAAATTATTTTGTTTGTTTTAATAAATTACACTTGTTACACGATTCTAGCACCAAGACATTGTTTTGAAGGAAGAAAAACATGTGGAAAGAAGAACACAGAACACAGTCTTGAAACAAATGACCTTCCTTGAAGCCACGATGACCATCGGCTAAGACTGAATTAAGCTTCAAATAAGCCTTAAATGTCAAAATACGAGATAAGAAGCACTTGTTAGGCTTGTTATTTTTCCACATTGTCTGCACATCAAGTAGTGATAATCACCACTTAGCCACAATATGCAAAATTAGTAAATGCTGTATTAGAGGTATCCATAGCAACCATACAGATTGAAAATACACAGCTGTTTAGCCTTGCTGTTGATTTGGAGGCATTCATGATTCATTGAGCCCCTGCATACTTCATCTGAAAGGAAACTGCGCACATGATTACAAAATAGGTCTGCCTTGTCAGTGGCTTTGTGGTTAATCTGTTTGGTTCCTTCAGCATGCTGTTCTCAATCCATCTTGGGGGGTGTTTCATATGCATTCTGCAACATTTTCATTCATTTTATGGTGTCTCTCCACACCCAAGCTTCCATTATTTTTACAATAGTGGGCCATATGCAGCTCTGTCTATTTGGAATTGTTGGTTCCTCATCCTATCTATCGCTATTTATTATTACTGTGCATATTCTGGTTGTGAATGTCAATGTCAGTAGAGCTTGCTGATAGAAGGCACACATGGAAACAAGTGCACACTCATTTGCATGCACACATACATGTATACACACACACACACACACATTCCCACATAATCATAAGAGAGACTTGTTTGATTGCCTAATCAATTCAAAGTCTAATTTTTGACCTAAAATTTTCCGAATATGCTGTTTAAGTTTATTTACGCATGAAATTTCTGTAGATCAAGAAATTTCAGATATCAGAAAGTAGCAGGCATCATGTGGAAGTATTCATGCTGTTAGCATGGCAAATCATAAACATTCACGAATAGCAGGCAGATGCCGACATGCTCAGGAGTTGCAATCATCTGAAGAGATGGCACAAACACAGACACACAGATGCAGACACAGACACACAGACACAGACACACACACACACACACACACACACACACACATTTGTCTGTGCACGCTCATATACGAAAAAAGAGGGAGAGATTGATGTGTATTCCACAGCACAAACACAAAGGCATGCAAAAAGCCACGCAAACATACTGTACACATATAGCATGCATGCATCATATGCATGCATGCATGTAAATACATACATACGTGCATGCGTACATGCATGCGTACATGCATATGCACATAACATAAACAACTATGCTCACATTTCGGGCGGTCCATGCTTTCATAGTGGTGTCAGGATGTATCTCACAGTGCTCTGTCTTCTTCTCTGGGGCATGGTGTGGAATCAGGCATGGTTTGGGGCATTGTTTCTGAATGGTGCATGTTGGGATACTGTCATGGAGTACCCATAGCAGTAGATGTAAACTGTGCATGCTTTGTGGGCTTGTCACCAAGGAAAAGACCTGTTACAGGTTCCGATGAGTCTCGGTGACATTTGGGATCTGATTCCTGATCTGACACTGCAAGACTCAAAAGGACTCTGACCATGTGGAGTGCAAAAACCAAAGAAGTACATCTTTCAGTGATATGGTTCCAAAGTGATCTGTATCATGAAGCAAATTTAAACAACCTTGAAATTTGGGAAGGCTAATAGTTCTTACTTCAATTCTAAAAGGCCCTCAACAGACCTTTTACCTTTTACCACACTATCATTGTAATTAAGAACATGTTAACTGACCTAATTGCTAATGCTAATTGCTAATTGACCCAATGGTATAGCACTTAAATTTTATAGCTCTATTATTAGTGGTTTGACACCTCATATCAACTCAATCAACAATGTTGATTGTGAAATGGTTTGACCAAAAAGCATCATATTGCAAGAGATACATGAATCTGACTGTCCCTGTCTTTTGGCTTACAGTACTAACCACTTGCTCTGTCTGTCAAGGCTTGCAGTACTTGCACTAACTAGATTACATCTAAAGCCTCACCACACACACACAACAACCCTGCACTCTGTGTGCATGGTGTAGAATGTGTTTGTGCATGATTGCATGTTGCAAGGTACCACTTTTGCCTTGAGATGTCCCCCTTTTCTTTTTAGAGAAGGATCTGTCATCATCAATTTGCTGTCAGGATTTAGAAAGTAATCACCGCTGTTTCAGTTGTTATCAATGGTAGGCTCTCTTTCCCTTTGCAACAAATCAATGTCATTCTGCACCTCCGGCAGACATTGATTGTTTGTTTCATTCAAGAGGGATAGATATGGCAGAATCTGTTGCCCCCCCCTCCTCCATACTATATATCATACTTTGGATTGGGTTCTGTCAAGCTCACATTCTCATGACTACATCACAAGAATGGTGTATGGTTCAAGTGTATGGAGCACTAAAGCAGTGTTTTTGCAATGTGTGTGTGTGTGCGCGTGTGCGTGTACGTGTGCGTGCAGGGGAGAGGAGTGTCCAGCCCCAGGCAGCCCCACAGCTGTTCCCCAATGGTAAATATCTGTTCCTCTGACTCCTCTCTCTGGGGGTCCTGACTGAGTCGTTGTGGGTGTGGGTATAGGGGAAGCTAACCTAACATACACTGATCAGGCCCCTCCCTCCCAGAGGGGCATCATCCTTCTGACCCTTGACCTCTGACTCCTCCCCACCTTCCTCTTCCTTCTGTGAATGCCCTTTCAATAACAATGGTCACTGCCCATGTCAAACCACGCCTTTTCAAAACACAGCTGCAAACAGAGAGTCTCTGACGAGCACAGAGCAGCGTGAACGTTGAAGGGATAGTGATATAACTAATATTGCCATATAGGAAGGTGCTCGCTGTCTGATCATTCTGAACTATTCACATCACGGTTTCATTGATCGATCTTACCGGATGTATAAAAGCGTGAATGGCCTTCATCAAAGGTCTGTGCCCGTCTGATCTAACTGTGTAGACCAAGGGCTGGGGTTTTATCTGTGTTTTGATACAAATGGTATGAGGGAAATTAAGCCTGCACTGTGTCAAGCACCTGGCCGTGGTTGTTCTCAAACTCCATCATCACGGCCTATTAGCTTTGGGGAGGGAGCCAATGATCTGTCCATGATTCAGCACTGTGCCACACAAGAGATGGAACACAGAATACCTCTCCGCTCTTGTGTGTTTGATACACTGTCCAACATTTTGTGGCATAAAATGGTGGAAGTGGAAATAATCAGTTACATGGAATGTATCCATGTAATTCCAGTAAAATGTCTTTGTCACTCTTTATTGTGCGGCTTAACTAATTTGTTTCATTAGATTTCCAGTAATATGAACAATGGAAAACAATTAGAGAAAAAAAGTAGAAACATTGCAACTCAACAATATCAATAGTTTCAACTCGATTTTCAGAATTAACAAAGATGCCAGGAACACATAAATTGGTGAGGATGTATCAGACCGCCATACATCAGAGAGATTTACAATTTAATTACAACGTGTGAGAGACACAGGGAGAGACACCTGTTTCAGCTAAGAAAGGAAACTGTAATGTTTTAACTTATACTGGTAGCTGGTATCGTGTGCATGCTAGACTTCACCACATGCTACAATCTAACTGTCTGACCTATTTCAGTTATTTTTGTTGACCTAGTTTTTTCATAAATAGAAACATTAAGAGCAAGAGACACATTTTGGATCACACTTCCTCAGGTTCATTTCCTGTGTTACTGTGGCCTGCTGAAACTGTGTTGTAGTCTCCTTTTAAAGGTGCACCCTTAGCGGACATTTGTAGACCATTTCTCCATGGTTCTTATTTTGTTATTGTGTGGTTTATGTTATTGAGAGAGCATTCACCTTGGATCTGTAGTGTTTTTTTCTGAATAACCCCTATACCTTTCTGAGTATATTTGCTGTTTGGTCAAGAACATACAGTATTTTCTTTCAGTGGAATGATATCACCAATTATTCCCAACGATCAACATTCAAGGAATATTCCTCTTGCAAGTTACAGTTCTGTTCATTCATCCTTTGATGTATTTAGTTTGCAGTCATTTAAAATGACCAATGTCAAGATGCAGCAGGGGGTGCTTGTCAATAGTCCTACTCTAAGTCAAGAACTGCTGTAGCTAAAAATCCTGTGGTTTTTGGGAAAAGATCCTGTACACTGTCTGAACCTCACCATATGAAACATACACTGCAGAGGCTCAGCATTAGACCAAACACAGTATGTATCTGAATCATCATATTGGGGAATATTTACAAAAGTCTGCCCACTGCTAATTGTGGGTCTCAGCCTGGTGCACTGTAGATGTGGCTGGTCTGCATCCAAAACACACAACCCACACAAATACCAGAGATTGTCTCTCCCTTTCTTCACAAAGCCATAATGTCATAAATATTTCTTTGCCCTCTTAACACATGCTCATTACAGTTTGGTGAGACGACTGCCTGACTAAGCGTTTTGAAGGCATGCCCTGACACTGTCTTATCATCCTGTCTGCCAACTCTCACTGTCTCACACTTGGCAATTATATGAACCCACACTGAGACACAGTCTTGCCTGGGTTGTGACTCTTTCACATGCAAAGGATCAGAATCAGCATCACTACACTACACTACTACACTTCCATGTACCAGAAATGTGTCCCAGTGAATTGATGCCAGACAGACTTAGAAAGTTGCATCCTGCAGTGTTCAGTCTGGTGCAGCAATATCCACTTGACTCTCTTGAGCTGCCACCCACCGACCGGTTATATCACATACAGTTATATCAGTGTCGGCAACTGTTTTGCTTTGATACAAAGTTCCAGTCTGCAGTTGACTTTTTCTTTGAAAGAAGGGTCTTTAGGACGCCCCATTGCCTGCAGTGCAGTTTCACGTTTAAGTGAAGAGGATGTCAAAGGGATCCTCGTTCTCTATAAAAACCAATGCAGCTGAATTCCCTCTCCAGTGCCACGTGTGAGCTGCCATCTCCTTGCCAGTGTGAAGTCTTCAACCAGACCAGCTGTGTTGGTTCCTTTTACAGGAGCTGCCAACTAGTATCCTTCAGTCGTATGGATGACCAGCTGCCTTACATCAAGTTAACCTGATTGTCCCAGATTACAGAAGGTGTTGTGTCTAACTGTGTTATTTTTGTGTTTGAGGCCATCTACAAAGCTGCCAAAAACTATTAGGGCACACACCGGGCTTGGTTATGTGAGAACAAATTTCTCCTCTACCATTTCTTAAAATGAAAATCTCAGTGAAATATGTCAGTGTCTAGAGATGAGACCATAGCTATCCTTTCTTGACTGACTACCCTCCCCTTTTCAAATCGGTGTAGCTAACACAGGGACCGGGGAGCTGAAATTGCTTTTTTATCCCCAAAATGCCTGGAAGGTTTTGTCAAAACCAGGAAAAAGTGGTGGTTTTGATCGCATCTGTCTGGAAGTCGAACCGTTGCTTTCACGACAGGGGGGATGTTCTGCAAAGAACTTTTAGAGGTCGCAGTTCACCTTGACCAAAGAAACAAACACACACATGCATACATGTACACACACAAACATTGACACGCATGAAGCCCTCTCTGTTTGGCTGTTAGATCTAACATTTCCAAATGATGTTTCCTCTCATTATTCTGATCCTCAACCTTCTCTTCGGTACTGTTTGTATTAATCTCATTCAGCTGCTGCATTTTTAATCCTGATCTATATCCTGGGTCCCCTGTTCATTCCTATCTCTCACTGCAGAGCTGGATCTCCTGGTGACTCTGACCTTGATTTTTCCTGACGCATGTTTCTATGTATTTGTATGTATGCTTACAGTTTAAATGGGGGAAATAATATAGATCAAGAGAGAATCTAGGGTGAATTTCTCCAGGAGTGGTCTGACTGAGTGCTTGTGTCCCTGCAGAGACCTGTGCGGTGAACAACGGTGGCTGTGACAGCACATGTCACGATGCAGTGACGGGAGTCCGCTGCAGCTGTCCTGTTGGCTTCACTCTGCAGCCAGACCGCAAGACCTGCAAAGGTAATGCAGCACATTTCCAGGCAGCATTCAGACTGCACCTCCAGCTGTCACTAACCTAATCCCTCACTTTTTCATATTGTCAGTCACTCTGGATCTACACTCTCCACCTGTCAATCTCAGGCATTATCTGTGCCCTTTTGCATGCACTTTGTCCACTGCAAGCTCTGTAATTATCGTGTCAATCGCCTCAGCGCCTTCCTCCATGTTTGACATGTCAATTGGGATTTCTGTAATTGTTTATAGACTACACGTTTTCACTGGTTCACACCCACTGAGTACTTCTTTGTGTATTCTTATTTAATCGACCAATCTCACACTACTTTCTGACACCCGACAGTGTTTTTTGGGTAATATTTTTGTGATGCTATCAGTTTTCTTGACAGATCATCCCCTGCATTACCACAGCTTTTTTTAGTGCCATGTGTGTCAAAATGTCTAATAAAATCAGTTCCAAATTTTAGAATAAAACAAAGAATTATATTAGAGGGGAACGGAGCAGGAAAACAAGAGAATATAGACAAAAGCTTGGGAGAGCATGAGGGCTGTTTGTGTTGCCCAAAAAGACGGAATAGAAGTCTGTCTCTCCTTTAGGGCTCATAATGTTACACTAACAACTCTGATAAAAGTACATTGGGTCATTAGTTTGGTTTGAGAGGAAACAAAAGGAAAACCAACCCAGACAGCATTGGCACGAGAAGACAGGGGCTTGCTGCAGGCCAGGGACATCAGAAGGGAGGAGACAAAGATGGAGCAAGGAAGGGATTATTTTATTTCATTTCTGTTGCATTTATTTCAACCAGATGATGAAGTCTCCCTCTAGAGATGGATGCCTCATTTGTGATGATACATAATTAATCAGAAACACTGCCAAACCTGCCAAGGCAGTGCACCATTAAATCTGGGAGTAGCAGATGATATATCGATTGGATATTGGCTACAAAAGTAAAGAGGAGAGTAATCGGAAGGATGATGAGTTAGGAGATGCAGTGCTGCAATGAAGCTTTGCCGTGTGAGGGCTGCATCTTATTACAGCCACACGCAGACTCACATCTTACCCCTTTTGAGGGCCAGGAAGGAAATCCCTGGAGCTCATTTCCAGTTTCTGCATCATACCAGCCCAACCATACAGATTGCCATCCTATACGGGATACATCTGCACCTTTTGCCTACCTACCTTTGCCCTCATGTTGCTTCATCTCAATGTCAGTATCCACATTTCAGAAATGTTTACGTCAAGTTCTTTTTCTTTCCTTTTCTGTTGGTGCAATGAGATGAGGCCACTATTCTTGATGATTTTCTTTCCACAGACATTGACGAGTGCCGTCTTAACAACGGGGGCTGTGATCACGTGTGTCGGAACACAGTGGGCAGCTTTGAGTGCAGCTGCAAGAAGGGCTACAAGCTGTTGACCAATGAGAGAACTTGTCAAGGTAGGAGCCCCTTTGACTACCTTTCGCCACTCAAATAAAACACAACACTTTTCCTCTGCACTACTACCCTCAAGTATGTCCACGGAGCAGGTTTTCCATTTTATGTAGGACTTCCAAAAAGCATAGTAGATTTAGGTTCATTAGTTAGGTGAAAATCCTAAAATCCCTTCCTAGTGATGTAAATTGCAAGGTGATATCAGTGTCATGATTTGGGTAAGTATGCTCCTTCACTTTAATTGTCCTCACTGCAGCCAGCTGAGAGCAACAGCCAAACCAGGCCTCTCTGGCTTGTTTGTCTGTTATATTCGGTGGTAGCCATCGCTCAGCGGGAGCTGGGGGAACTAGCCGCAGAACAAATAAAGAGTTTGCCACGGCCGAACACAGGTGTGGGGAATTAGAACTCCAACTCTAAAACCTCTGGGTCTTGGATGAATCAAGCCACTAGAGAAACATCTGGTGAAAGAAGACAGGCAGGCTAGAACTGTGGAGCTGAGCTCAGCCTCTCTTGGAGTGGAAAAACAGATGACATGCCTTTTATATTCTCTTTCTTTATTGATGTGGTCAATCAATATCCAGCCTGGTACACATCAGTGTCATGCAAGGGGTTTAACATTGCTGCATTGAATCATAGCACTCTATGCACAGTATACAAAAATCATATGTGGTCAGTGAAAGTATACATTACAGTATGTCTTACTGTCTGCTGCGCATCTACTTTTTTGTCACTTAAAATCTATTTTTGTCTTTCTCTCGTCATTTGGACTCGAACAATGACGCATTTATTTTGTCAAAATAACGTATACTGTAGATGAACTATGCTCTGTGCGTACTGGAATGTAAATCACAGCTTTTGCCATGGCACCATGCCTTAACCAGCCATGTGCTGTTTGGGTGTATAGGGGCTACTTTGGAACAGTGTTGTCCTTGTTTGGAGCTGTATGTTTTGTCTGGAGAGAAGGGTTTTGATAAAGCTAGCCTACTGTTGAGTGAGGTGTTGTCAGGCTCACACGCTCTGCTGCACCGCGCTGCTACACCACACTACTGAGTCACCTGTCTACTATCCTCTCCTCTCATTCCTCTCCTCTTTCTCACACACTGATCATCCTTCCCTCACCAGCCAATTGAAATTGAAATAAAGGTGTAATTTTCTCTTAATTACTCCCTTTATGATTGGTGTTATCCTTCATTCGTCGTGCATGAATGCATGTCAGTGAATGATTAATAACAATAATAAGGATAAAAATATACTTTGTAATTACAGTTCCAGAATTCAACGATACAACCTGGTATTTTACGTTCATTATTGGATACTGGTGGTTAATGACAGTGACATCTAATGCTTCAACCACTCACATCTAAAACTTGCTGTGGGGTAGCATCAATTACACTTAAAGAGAAGTTTGCTGTTACCATGAGGTGTTGAGATGTGTAAACTGAACTCCAAGTTTATCTTGGTTTAAACAGTCATGGTGTTTCCTTGCTGTCAGCGGAGCATGGCCCATAAGTCATGATGGGGCATGTCTGGTGAGCACCTCTGAGCATTCCTCAGCCCTAAAACCCCCCAAAGTCCAACTCCCTACTGTTCACTCCTAATCCGTATGAGGGCATTGTGGGAGATGCTTTTATCAGATCCCATGTCCTCTCCAGAGGGAGCATCTGTGATAAAGCTCTTATCTGTTCTGTGTAAACAGTAGTTGTCTTTCTTTGTTTCAGTATTATTTTGTTGAAACCTTATTTGCTACCCCAGATTGTTATTTTGAGGGTGTAAGTTGAGGGGAGAGGTTGAGTCCTGACTCCCGGAGCAGTCTGGTGCAATGGGTGAGCAGAATAACTGAAAAAGAGAAGTAGTAACTGATGGAAACCATGAGCCTTGCTTTTTGGTTTCCGTCTTACTCTTTCAGTCGTACGCAGTGAGAGAGAGACGGCTGTTCCCTTTGTCTCTCTTCATCTTTGGTCCTTCCATGGTTCCCTGCACGTACTCGCCAACATGCTGCATAGTTCAACTTAGCTGCGTTGTAAATAAGGGTTGTTGGAGTTCCTAGTTTCTGGCATGGTACAACGCAATATGATATAATGATAACTTCATTTAGACACCCTCATTTAGTGCAACATTTTTTTAAAAAGGGAAATCTAGCCACCACACCCAATTCCCACAGGGTTTTAGACAGTTAGAGAAAGAGTGTACTGATCAAAGTATACTCTTAATATGCCAAGGACAATCACTTGTTCCATGTCTGATACATACCAACTCGTGTTGCTTTCGTCTCCCATTTCTGTTATGATTGTCCTGGGGCACCAAGGGGATTAGAAAAAGAGGAAAGACTGTATGAATTTGTTGTCATAGTTAGTAAAGTTTTTTTTGTAGTCAGTGTTGACCTTTGACCTTGAATATTGAACCAGCGAATATACCTATTTTATATAGTCCACATTCCATTTATTTTTTGTAAGAGTCGAATCATCACCTTATCTGGATAGATAGATAGATGACGTCTGCTTTTGCCAGATTGCTGTGTTTGTACTTTTGTTTTTTAACCACCTCATGTTCCTTCTGAAGCGCTGGAGGCATACTGTCTACTCTTTTGTAAACTGATCACTTAATAATCTTTTAATCTCAGCCCAAGATCACCCCTTTGTTTGGAGATGCTCTCACAAGAGGCCTGCCAAGTAATAAACTAAATAAATAAAAGGTGAAATAATTGCACTCACTGGGCTGGGTAGAATTCAGCTGTACTGTGTGAGGGATTATGCTTAGTGTGAGAATATGAGGATCCTTTGTACAGTAATACTACGTAGGATTTGTGCAGACAGTTATCAGTCTTTCTTCCTGGTTTCTTCAAGGTAACCCATTATTTAACTGAGCTCCTGTAATTGCTAAACAATATATACTATAAAAAACCTTAATCATCTGTTTGATGCTGGCTGACAGCGCCTCATAGAAGATAAAAGCATGATATTCTTGGGAACTTCTTAGGTTTTTTTGTCCTTCTGTCCTCCTACAAATTACCCAATTAGATCTCCAGCCAAGATGTAGCACAGCCCCATTTTCTCATGTATGGGAGAGCAGACGGGCTTAGAGAGTCAGAGGGGCTACCAATAAGCAGCAAAGATGCAGGAAAGGTGTTGTAAAGTGGATTTGCAGGTGTGGCTAGGCCGACAAGGTCACAACCCTCAAAGACTGGCTGGCTCTTCAGAGTCTAGGTTGAAAACTAAGGGGGACTTATTCTTTTTGATCAGAGCTCCTAGTTTGGTTCAGCTTTCCATTAAGCATAAGAACTGAAAAATCTGTGTCCTCTTTCAAATACCCCTTAAAGACTCACTTTTTTAGGATTGCTTTTGTAAATGTTTAGTTTTACTTCATTTATTTATTTATTTTTATTTTAACTGTTACCTATATATATAATAAATAAAAGATAAAGTATTATACAAGATAAACTATTATTATTATTATTATTATTACCATTATTACTATTGTTATATAAATGGACAGGTGAGCAGTGGTGGACCAGAGAAAGGCTAGCTCCTGAAAGCAGACTTCTGGCACTTCTCTGGGCTCATATCACAAAAATGCTGTTGAAATACAAGAATGCTTAAGTGTATAGCAAGATTGGAACATTTGTGGTGTGGTGAAAAGGGAAAGTAATTGGCAACCTGCCAATCACTTTTGGAAGTGATAAACTGCTCTTCAGCTCCTATTATCAGGTGAAGAGCACACTTTTCTGTTGACTCCTTCTGAGGTTGCTTGTTATTTCAAAAATACTTTTCAGAGCATTGAAATGGAAAAGTGTATGACTGGAGGAGGTCAGCCACTTTGCCAAGCACCAAACTGAATAATTCTTCTTTTTTCCTTTTTTTTTTTTAAATAAACTTTTTTTCATGACATTATTATTTGACCCATTGCAATTCATGACACACAATGATCACAATACATACAATGTGCAATAATTTAATTTTCTATTCTAATTTAATTTAATTCTAATTTCTAACAGCGTCTTTTCTCTTTACAGACATTGACGAATGTTCTTTCGACCGTGCCTGTGACCACTCTTGTGTCAACTCTGCTGGTAGTTTCCAGTGCCTCTGTCATAAAGGCTATGTCCTCTACGGCCTGGCACATTGTGGAGGTGAGGTGACACTTCTCTTCACCCTGGCCGTGTCTTGATGCACCATCAATCTCCAGTCCATCACTCTTTCTCTAGATCCCACACCTCCTTGCTAACCCTCCGTTAGCAGCTCTTAGATAGGCAGGAAGAACACAATGCACTAGAAATGGATCCTTTTATTAATGTTACTTTAGAAACATTTCCTCTACTTTGCCAGCCTACATGGATGATACAGAAACATCTTGCATTTTCATAAAGGTCTTTACACTACGCCATGCATGTCAAGGTAGAGTAGGATCAGTGGGAGGGGCATGTCCATCAGCGAGAGCAGGTACCCAGCCTGGTGTGGAAGAAGTAGTAGAAACAGCCTTGGGTTCCAGGAGGAGGTGCGTGGGCGCGTGTCAGAGCTGCCTGGCAAGGAACAAGAGGCCCGCCAGAGCACATCAGGGTGTTGAGGCGGCCCTTTGATGGTGTGTGTATCAGCGGCAGAATCTGCTGCTGTCTCTAGTGCCTGAGGGCCTCACAGTAGGTGTGGGACAGACAGACAGACAGACAGACAGACAGACAGACAGAGAGACAGGATTCAGGAAACAGGAATGTCATGATAGAATGCAGCGTATGGAATATTACTGAGATCAGCGT
>CABFOQ010017623.1:6792-49910 GCA_900660455.1 Gephyroberyx darwinii | reverse complement strand
GGTCTCCTCTCTGTAACCTTTGGGCCATAATGTCACATGCCCAGAGGCCCTTGTCACCGTGGCTCCAGAAAGTCTGTTTATCTATGGATGTTCTGAACGAGGACACAACATATGATGTCTTAATGGTCCTTCTATCTCCTTTTGTGTCAAACTGTTTTTATGTATCTCCTTTTTGTGTCAAACTGTTCCAATGTCAGCACATTCTGTGACGTCCTTGATTGGTACTTAAAGACCAGTGCAAACCCTCTTTTCTTTGAAGAAATGTATGTTGCCTATGCGCGGTGTACACCTCTTCCTGTTGAGATCCCTTTTTGTAATAAATATATATTCAACTAAGACGAACCTCAGACTCAAGAACTTTTCTACATCATCTGTCATGTTAACAAAGTTAAAGGTTATCATTATGTCATAACTTGGAAACATGTTTCCAATATATATTCAATAGCACACAACTGCAGGATTAGATATACAAACATTTGTTGCATGCAGACCTTCTCTGGAGGCAGAAATAATCACATTGGTTGAATTAAACAGGTGGAAACTCAGCAGGTAGAGCCAAAGAACCACTGTTTTTCTGGCTAATTAAGTTGACTGAAGCCCAGTGAAAAAGGCAAGGAGGAAGCAATTATGAAGCCTAGCGATCTTGATACCAACTGAAAAAATCTTATCTAGCCATACTAAATTATCAAGGTTAGCTTATTTCTATTTTATCTAGAGTTCCTTTGCAATTCATGTTTGCCAGTTAGCTAACTTGTGCTCCTGTGGTAGTTTGGCTCCGCCCACTGAGGTTTAACTCAACTAATGAGATTATTTCTGCCTCCAGAGCAGCCCTGCGTGTTTGTACACTACAACTCCAATCTCCTCCATTGTCCCTGGGGCCACCCATGCTAAAATGTGTGCAGTCATGGTACTGTAAGGTGTTTGGATAAAAGTGTCCACCGAATGTCATGTGTGTGTTGTCTAACTTCTACACCAGTCCAATCCTAGACGCCTCCTCCAGTGCTGCTGTTACATTTCCCCTCAAAAATACATCCACAACACAAGAGCACTGAAATACTCACCCAGACACACCTGGCCGTCCCCTGTGAAGCCTTCCAGACATTGACAGGCGGGGCTGCCGGCGTCCAGCAGACACTGTGCATTCACATCACAGTGGAGTGAGTAGCACTCATCCTGGTCTGACAGGGAAGGGGACATAAGGATGAAAAATAACATTTAATCAGTGTAAATTGTAGAATGGGGAAGGAGCGCCCTCTGGTGGTTGTGTTCCAAGTTCAGTGAGGAAAGGATTTACTTCTCCATTGGGTATTTTATTTAAAATATTACATTAAGTTAAACATGAGAGGGATTCTATTCGATTTCCATATAAAAGCAATATTCCTTTATTGATTTGAAATGAGGTTTAACAGTGTTTTATTGCAATGAACTTTGTAGGTATTTTCTTTTAACTTGACTGCTCTGGTGAAGATCGTGCAGTTTTTAATAATGACAAGTTACTTTATATTTGTCAATAGGCAAATAGAGATATTCTGTGGGATCCCTCCCAACTGTTCATGAAATAACTTCAAATTCCCAATTCTCAATTCAGGATTTGACAAACGAACAGAAAGTTTAAATGCCATCAGAAGTTGTAAAAGGTTGATTTATTAAGCATTGTTGTCAAAGTGACCAGTATTGTCAATAATCTAAATAATCTATTCCTCCCACCCTCCTAAATCCACCTTCCATCCACACACACAAGTTTTATGCTTTAACAATCTAGATGAAGTGTTGAATATCCCAAAACAAATGTAATATACGTAATAGAAATTATACTAACTCAGTAAACAAAAGGAAATTGACAACCATTTTTGTGTGTCTGTGCCTTTTTTCGCAGTTCCAGTATAGCTGTTAATGGCAGATCGTTACCTGCAACCATCTTCTCTGTGAAGAGAGTTGGCTCACTGCCTTCCTCCAAGTCTAAATCAGCCTCCTCTTCATCAGGTGAGAACCCAGGTATGGCCAGAGGCATGCTCTCATCATTTAGTGTTTTGTTTTTGAGAGAAATCAAATCAGCGGACTCACTATCTCCAGATTCTAAACAAGGAATACCAATAGTGTACATTAGGTTTTAACCAGCTTTTACTTCATAATTCATACAGAAATGCAGGGGTCTCAAATCATGTGCCATGGAGGGCTGAGAGTATCCGGCCAATCAACCACACCCTAATGAATGAAATCACCTGGTGCAGTGACTGGTTGGAGTGAAAACCTGCATACTCTCGGCCCTCCATGGCACATGGTTTGAGACCCCTAGTCTATGTAGACCTACAGTGAGTAAGGTGGACTTAGATCACCTGTGGTTTCTTTGGAAGCGTCGCCTGGCAGGCAATCTTTTCCATCTGCTGATTGGATGTACTGCGACAGACAGGAGCAATGAGCGAATCCCAGCCTGCTTTCACACACCTGGGCACAACCTCCATTCCGGTGAAGGCACACATCTGCCCCTGGTGGTAAGGATGCAAAATGACAACAAGTAGCTCAATCATTTAATTTATGATTGATGAATACTTTGCTTGACTTGTTTTGTTGTCACTGGCCTACATATATGTCTGAGCATGTATCTAAAATATTGTACACTCAGATTCAGAAACACTTTAATAGCCAACTATAATAAATGTACAGGAATTTGCACAAGGACAACAGGACCTCAGGGACAGTAAACTATACATATCACAACATACAAACTTTCACCTGAAATATTTCTGCGTTTTACATTCTTGTTCATATTAAAGGTCATAACATATTTTTAAAGATCAATATATTGTGAAATTAATTTTGATACCTTGGTATGATAACAGTTAACAAATGAGACCATGGTCGAGATCATTGGTATCCTCTATCTCACATCAGTGGTATGCCTGTTGCTTCCTGAAAATGTGCTGGAGGAACAGTGCCCTCTTCATGTTTTGTGCCATAGGCAGATAGCAGATAGCAGATTTCACATGGTATTCGCAATGGTCTGGTTAGTTTAAAGTAATTATACAAATGTCTCAAAATGAATGTGGCACTGACTGACTGATGTTAAAATGCTACATGTATCACCTTTAATATACCAACACATTAGAACAGAATCCCTATTGTGTCTGTACCTGGCTTAGCAAGGGGATGAACCACCACAACGGATGCTGGTTGCACCATGTTGCCATGGATATGTTCTAATTTCTTCCCACTCCGCTTGTGTACGCTCCCCAGTTGCTGATGCTCCCAATCAGAGATCCATAGCCTGTCCTCAAACACTGCGAGGTCAAAAGGATGACCTGGACCAATCAAAGGGGAGGAAAAGAAGACCTGAGTTGGATTTGGAGAAATGCACTGAAAGTACAGAACCAACACCTGCTGTTTCTATGAGGTAAACTGCCAAGGTGACTCCAGGTGAGAGCTGTGATCTCTTATTGATTTCACCTATTAAATCAATGTTGATATGATGGACTGGTTTTAACACATTTGAAATATGGATGATGATCAATATTCTAAGTATATCGCTGAATGAAGGAATAAAGTAGAGGCTCTGCTACGGCCAGAAACACACTTAGGGCTCCTTACTGAAACACTAATAAAAATTGTGTAACTGCAAGACAAGAATAGAAACTGCAAGACAATACGATTAAGGGGCTTTTTACACATCTTCCTAAGCAAGGTATTCTACAGAATCCTTGGTCAAATGAATTTGAGAAAACATAAGATGTATCATATCCATATCACAATCACAATATTCAGCAATACTGTGCATGTACTGTGTGTGTGTGT
This sequence comes from Gephyroberyx darwinii, assembly GCA_900660455.1. NCBI lineage: Eukaryota > Metazoa > Chordata > Actinopteri > Trachichthyiformes > Trachichthyidae > Gephyroberyx > Gephyroberyx darwinii. Next base: position 46,121 of record CABFOQ010017623.1, on the reverse strand, counting down.
GTGTGTGTGTGTGTGTGTGTATGCATGTGTGTGCTCCACACAAGCCTCACCTACATGGTTCTCTGTCAGGACTCGTCGGTCCGAGCCGTCCAGGGCGGAGGTCTCCACCAACCCCCTCCTCCGGTCGCACCAGAACAGACGCTCCTCTGTGAAGTCGATGGTCAGGCCGCTGGGCGACACCAGATCGGTGCTAGCAATGAGCATGCGGTCTTTCCCTTCCAAAGAGGCACTTTCCACCACAGGCCTGGCACCTATATCAGTCCAGAACAACTTCCTCAAAAAGTAAAAAAAAAAAAAAAAAAAGTAAAAATTTCAAGTAAATAAACAAGTTGTGTTATTGAAAACATTAAAACTGCACTAGGCAAGATTTGTATGTAAAATTAGACCTGTCTTATCAGTCTCCATCTAAATCTTCTCCAGAAGACACTTTACAGAGAGAGCGAAATACAAACTATGTCCTAAACAGCAGTGAGCGCTCCGTCCAGAGAAAGCTGGACTCACCAACATTAAATCTTTTGCCTCTCTTGTCCCTTTAGTAACGTTTGGTTTAGAGCATCACAGGCTGACTGGGTTGGTAAACATGAGTATGCTCTGTGCAGTTGAAGTCTGCAAAATTCAAACAATTACCTCTCTGGGGCCGCCGACATGCAAAGTTGCCTTGTGCAGCTCTAAAATATTGAGGTATTAAATATGAATGACATTAAATAGAGTGATCAATCAGTGCTTTCATTCCTGAAACAAGCATAGGCATATAGCCACCTCTTACTTTGCCAGAGGATGAACTGTGATTCCTCTTGGTTTCTGCAGCCCTTTGCTCACAATAGTTTCTCTCTTCAATCCATCTAAGGTGCTGCAGTCGACAGTTGACTGTCTGGAGGACAGAAATGTGTGTATAGATATATATGTGTGTGTGTGTGTGTGTGTATGTGTAAAAGAGAAAATGACCACCATGTTATTATCATGTTAGCAAAGAACATGTAACATTTACTTTGATACACAGCCCCAAAATTCTGTTTAGGAATCCAATAGGAAAATCTTGCAACTTGTGCAAAAACCTACAAGGCTTAAATCTGAATCTTATATGACTCTTAACAAGCTAGTTTACGTGTCCAATGGGACAGTTTTCAAGAAAACAATAAATTCTGACAGGATTCTGTTGTAGTTTGAAAAGAAAATGCAATAGGATTTTACCACAAAAAGGCTTTTTGACTACTGAGTGTACTGAGTTTTCAATAACCACGGCCTGCAGGCACACTCAAACCAATAATGAATGAGAGGCAGTGGGTTATTGTGTAGTATTGTCCAAGTGTTGTTCCAGTAGACCCAATGCAAAGTGGAGACTTCATTTGGACTACCTGTTTTAACAGGTGGTCTAGTTCTCAGCTCTCTGTGACACCCATGTTACGTCCATGTAGGGTTGGCTTAAAAAAACATACCTACCTATGTTTGGTTTCAGGATTTCAAAAAATATCGAAAGGTACCAGAAAGCTTAAAAAGGATACACTAGATACAGTGATAATCGGTTGTGGTCTGACACTTAATGAAATGTCCTTTTGTTTCACACAGAAAAGTTATCCTAAAATGCATTGTTTTAGAACTTGTACTATTGAATTTGAACTGGTATTGATATCAAGAAATTATTAACAGTCCTCAGCACTTTCACATTTCACACACCGTTTGTCCGTCCAGTACATCCTGCGGTTGACCCAGTCGATAGCCAGCCCCTCTGGAGAGTCCAAACCCTCAGAGACCAGGACCTCTCTGGCCCCACCCTTCAAATCCACCCGCTCAATTGTCTTCAGGGTCGTACTCGCAAAGTACACCTTTTACAATGCACACAAAAACACAGACAGGAAGACAATTCAGTGTATAGCATAGACAAGCCAGTTGAATATGTATTACTGTGCACTTTTACACTGTATGTCTCCAAACCTTCACAACTTGAACCTATAGGTGTCTGTCCAATAGGTGTCACTGGATCTCTGGACTGAAGCAAGGGAACTAAATTCTGTGATCCCATAGGACTCAAGTAGACTAAGAATAATAATAAGAATAATAAACAATAATAATACTAGTGCGTGCCTATACAGATGAGCCCTTGAAATACCAATAAAAGGCGTGTATTTGGTTGAAATAGGTTTTCTCCGTACTTTGTTTTGGACTGGGTCATAGTCCAGAGCTATGATGGTTCCTCTGGGCTCCTCCACAAGGATTTGTTCACCAGTGCCATCCAGATTAACCCGTCGTACATCTATTAGATCGGCAACTAGCAGGTAAGGCGGTGGTCCTAGAGGATAATGACATGTCATGATAAGGGATGTGCTTAAATCTTTACAACATAAATTCATACTATACATCATAGTAAGTATGCTTGAAGTATAAAAGAATACATTATTTTTTGTTTTTTATTCATATTGGTGTTATTTTGCCTACTGGACGACTGGATGTCATAGTTTACACACCTTTTTATGTACCACAAAATCAATGGTTATGATGTTAGGACAAAATTACGCAATGTTGTGCTGAGGGGGAAGCCAAAGATTGTGTGAATGTGTGTGCAGGTTTATCTGTGTGGGCATGTCTGTCCTGTCTGTCCCGTCTACCTGCTTAGTATGACTAGTATGACTCACCGGTGGCAACACAGCGCTTGCCGTCTTGGTGGAGCTGGTATCCAGGGAGACACCCACACTGCCACGTACCAGGGGTGACAGGAGTACAGAGTTGACTGCAGCTCCCTCTGTCTGCAGACGAGCAGCCTGCAACAACCAAACACAGCATTGGACGCACACATACACACATACACACACACACACTGCTGTTTTCACAAAGACACTCCATTTCATAACAATGTTTTTTTCATGACACCTGAGATAGTTTGTTACTGTGTAATTACATCATAATAATATATATGAGGTAATTTTAGATTAAAGACATGGTGAACTGTAACACAGCCCATACCAGTACAGGCCTGCCCATCCTCCTGTAGTACAGATCCCTCAGGACACACACAGATAGCACCCTCATCTGTGGCCAGGCATCCATGACCGCACTTAGTCACATTGCCTTCACATGGTATGATCTCTGTAAATGGAAAGGAAATGTGTACATCATACAATACATGAAACACTTGAAATGTACTCTAGCATTTAAGCAACGCTAAACTGAAGTGTGATAATTTTAAACCAAGTGGACTGAACTTATGCGACGTCACGTGACACATTCAAGAATATTTCCAGGTTATTTTCGTCCAAAGCGGGTCGTAGCTTCGAACGAACCCAGATGGCAACAAGCTTCTTAGCTCCTGCTCTGGTAAAATCCCCTCATGAAGTCAGCTCTAATCCTATCCAAATAGGTGAAAGTGTGATGAAAATACGGTTCAACGGCCATAGAGTCAGTGTTATGTAATGTTAGCTCACAAGGGTACGGCATGTCCTGTACCTGTGAATGTGGGCAATGTGCAGACACAGGGTATGTGACAGGTTTTTGTCACAGTGTAACTTTAGTATCTAACTTTCATTGGGCCAACTTTCCTCCAGGACAAAATATCTTTAATTATGGAAGCCACAAATATGTCAGGTCACAAACTTGATACTTATAATATTATATAATATTATATATATAATTATATTATAATATTCTTTATATGTGTGAATACTTCAAAAGTTGAGAAAATATATAAAATAACGACAAAAAAAATTTGAAAATGGGAAAAAAAGAGGTATTCTACTCCCACTAACATGATAAATTAATGTAATACTCAGATTAACTCAGATGTAAAAAAAATATTATTTAGTTGTACTTTTACAACTAAAATAACCAATACTACTACCAAGCATGCATACAGGTCTTGGTTACGCTTTGTGGACAACATGTTTCCCTTTATTTAACGAAGTAAAAAACACAGTCATGATTTACGCAGCAGTATTCTCGCAATCTCCGTCATCGTCTCACTGCAGCCTGTTGTCTTGGCCGCATGTTTGTTTCCTTCTGGACCTTGGCAAAGGTTGTCTGCTAACCAGCTTAGACAGACAAAGCTGCTGACCAAATGTTTTCCCTATTGCAAATGCCACCTCGCTATCTAATCTCATTGTGTCTGTAGTGAACCGTTCCTGTTTTCTCGGCCTCCTGAACATAACGAGAGACTATAGAATAGATTAGAAGGCAGCCACGATATGTTCAATCTGTTTTGCAGTTAATTACTGTGTAGATATTATGATAGCTGCTAAAGGTAACGCAAGAGAAAGAAAGAAACTGTATCACTAGGTTTTACATTACCAAAAAAACTTGCAAAAGCTAAATTGTTCTTATGCAACTAAATAAAGATTTTATATACATGCCCTCATGATGGCTATGTATGTTTCTGGCAAATGACACAACGCCATATTGTTTTCAACAGATGTCTGTCCGCTATAAAGGATTTTGTTGTTGCTTTGGCAGACAACAGAGCTGCATTATGGGGGAGAAGAATGACCAGAGACAGGCTGAGGTGAACTAGTTTCGTTATTGCCCAGTGTCCTATGCATAACACAGATGCTTTTATCCATTGCATCATATAGCCAGAGTGCATATATTTTTAGCATGGGTGGGAATCACACCCCTAACCTTGGCAGAATTAGTGCCACGTTCTAGCCATTGAGCTGTTCAGGACTAGTTACTACCAAAAAAGGTTTCACTGATATACAGGATACTACTATTACTATTACAGTCTTTTAGCAGACGCTTTTATCGAAAGTGACATACAAAGGTACTTGACACTATGTGGGGATCGAACCCACAACCCTGAGACTGAGAATCTCATGCTCTACTGACTGAGCTGGTGTGGAATCTGATCAGAATGTTGCATAAGAATCAATTCAGGTTAATGGTCTCCCATAGACAACCAGTGAAGTCAATTATAGAATAAATATGTAATCAATCAAACTGCATCATATCTATCAATTTGGATGTAGCCAATGTCTGATTTTTAATAACATCAACATCATCAAACCGGCATATCGGTCAAACCCTGGAACAGGCGCTCCACTAACTTCCATGTGACTTCCTGTTTCCATGTACCTTATGCAACCTTCCAGTCTCAACCCCTCCTACACCCTTAAGAGTGTCACAAAGAGTCTGTGTTTTGACCCACGTAGCCTAACAGAGAATTGGCAGCTCACACACGTCTAGTCTGTCTGGTCTCCTCTGACCCAGCCGTTTTATTGGCTGTGGGGTCAGGGTAGTGTCTGGGGGACAAACATCACCTTTCATAACAGCTACGTAAAGGAGAAGAGCTCATCAATAACAAGCTGCCCAATATTGACAGAAATGAGATATGATATGATATGACACAACATGATATGATATATGATAGGATATGACAATATAGTATATGGACACAGCCACAAAAAGGTTTGTCCATATATATGACCTCTCATATCATAATATTAAGCAATAATATTTATCCAAACACTGTGAGTGGGGATGATGAGATACTTAGATTTAAGATTTGCTCATTTTGAATCAAAACCCAAGATTTTTTCTGACGTACATTAATTTGTTGGCCAAGGAGTACCATGTTTCAGAAGCTGTCTGAAAAACCTTTAATTCTAAGAAGAGGCCTCTTTTTCAATTTTATGTTACCTCAATCTCAATCAACCTCAAGAGTAGCCCATAAACCTGTGCTGAAAACACCGGATATGAAATAAACACTGAGTCCATACATCTAGATTATGTATGCCACCTCTACGGTATAAGTATTCCTAGTATAGTATATAATATCTTCTTTTCAAGGGGTTGAGCAAATCCTTATTAGTGCTGTCAACGTCAACCACAAACTTATGTCACCAATAATATTTCAGGTCATTAGAACATGCTATAAATGAAGATGTAGGAAAGTTTGTTCTTCAGTCATCATAAACAGAAACAGACCACTATTAGACGCTAGCTTTCATACTATATCATTTACAATCTCAAGCGATTTCAGCCACATCTGCGACTTTCTTTTATTTAGTTAATGTGTCGTGAATTGTTGACAGTCACAAAGTCAAAACTAGTTCAAACAACTTAAATTAGTTAAACGAACTAGACAAGATAAGTAGCTTTAACAAATATATTGCCAGTGTACCTTGGCAGGTTTTTCTGTCCGGTAGGAGGGCATAACCTTTGGGGCAGGTGCAGAAATAGGAGCCTGGGATGTTTTCACAGCCGAGAGAGCAGCCGTGGTTCCACAGGGCACATTCATTGACGTCTACGGCACACACAGACACACATATTTACTGATGTACCATAACACTGCATATGCTATTTCAGGAATAGGCAACCATGTGTCATTCAGTGCCAAGCCAAGGTTTTCATTCCAACCAAACCCTACCTTCAAGTGCTGTCAGAAATATAGTAATTACGACTTGAGAGTATGATAAAGTTTTAGCTGTCACACTTTTTTTTAATAAATGAAGACATGAGTTACATGCCTGACAAGGATATTCTCCTCTTTATTCTGCTACAAAGTAGCACTGTGCCACTTGATTCTTAAATTAACATATCAGCCAGAAAAAAAAAAACTTTAGTTAGTTTAGTTATAGTGTCCAATGACAATTTGTATTTACAACTTCCAATCACAGAAGTAGGAGCTTCTGAGGAGCACCTGAAGGCAGCATAAGACTACACCAGGTACATTTACTGATTAGCACAACTTGAACCAGAGAGGAGGAACTAAGCAGTGAAATCACCTGGTGTAGTCTTTGGTTGGATTGAAAACCTGCAGCCTGTTGACCCTCCATGGCATGTGCTTGCCTATGCCTGTGCATTTTAGTGGAGGCTTATATAAACTGCCTTGCAATATCATGGACCCAGGTAGTATTAATGCCATGCTCTACCCATTGAGGACCATGGTATACTTATTGCATGTAACACTGTATGTACTTATAATAACTATTAAACTATTACACTGGTTATCTGTAAAATTCTTTTTTTTACTTTAGTGTCATCTTTGGTGCTCAGAGCTGTGCTGTGGTGTTTTTGAACTGCACTTCCCAGAGATCACCTGTCAATCAAACCGTCTGGCCAGTACTGTGACATCTTTTTCCGCGATGAAGTTTGACTTTCTATAGGTGGTGCTCTTTTCTTTGTCTTTTCAGCCACGGTGGCTATTGATGCTCATACTAATTACCCTGTTCTTCTTCTATTTATTTCAAACAAACCGCTGTTGCTGCTGCTGAAAGCATAAAATGCATCACTTCCTGTGTACCAGAGGATACAAGTTAATTTACTTACTGAGCACTATGACCTAGTTGGCTTAAAATGTTTGAAACTGAATAGCTTTCCTCATATAATAAACTTCCAAATTCATATACAATAGAGTATGGTTGTTAAATACCACAACCATTAAAATGGTGAACTATGTGCATAATATAAAAGGTTTGCCATAGATACCTACCTTCACAATAATTGCCATGCTTACTGAGGGCAAAGCCTTCACTGCACTGGCAAACCCCCCGCTCAGCTGGACTGGAGCACACATTCACACAATTACCAGTCTGTTCATCACAACCTGTATGAAAAGGTTAGCAGTGGTCCCTTATTATTAAAGCAGTGTCAGATAATCTTAATTAAATAAACACAAATAGAAGGTATTGAACTGTGGAAGCTCCACAGAGCTGGTATAAAAAGGATATACTTAAAAGCCAAATAGAGTTAAGAGTAACCTGGAAGTGGCGGTAGGGAGTCTTCCACTGGCTGGTTGAGGGGATGTACCACTCTGATATCAACGGGGGGTTTTGTCATTCGTTTTGTGTTGACATTCACTGGCTCTCCACCGGTGTACTTGTTGACTTGTTTTATCGCCCGAGATGCGACATCAGTGTAATATAAGTGCTCCAGAAAAACTGATATCCCCAAAGCCTGAGACCTGACAGGAAGAAATAAAACCAATTAAACTTCAAAAATAATCTTGAATGAATGAAAAGACAAAGGTCCCATTTTCCCAGCTTATCTAACAAACTTATTTTAATCAGTTCAAAATCCACTTGGACCAAAGTTTTGCTTTTGAGATGCAGAGGTTATAAGCATTTCTTAGCATTTGTGTGGAAGCCAATTGGGCTGTAACCATTTCTTTTAAAAAAGAAGGATTTTGTCCTAGATAGTAAACTATAAATTGGACCAGTCAGATGATGTTTCAGATGTATTGCATGTGATTTTAGAGAAACATTTTAGTCACATTTTCACACAGTAGAATTTTTTTGCAATGATTAAAGGATGGATAACAAATAAAAATGCAATAACAACAAATGACAATCTCTGAAAAACCAAACCACTGAGGGAAGGGCTTTTGGGATGGACTTAAAAGATTCGGTTCATAAATAAACCAGAAAGGCTTCTTCAGACTGGAGTTGATGCTCATCCCACCAAAGTCAGAATCTGAGAGCAGTGGAGCCATTAGTCTTCATTAAAAAAAAGCTGTGTTTTTTTATGGTACACTCACCGAAGTGGCTGATCTATGGTGTTAATGATGTTCCCATTGTAATCACAAGAGCCAATGGCACTTTCTCCCTCCAGGCCAAACTGAACCCAGAACAGTCTGTTGTCCACTCGGTCAATTGACAGTGCTTTTAGTTGCTCTGCTGTCTTTATCAGTGTGGTTGTCATCTCCCCTGCCAAGTCACACCGCTGGATACTCGGAGTCATCCCACCAGATAACCAAAATAGAAACCTGTAACATAGTTGTATTGGAACTGACAGGGGTGCTTTGAGGAATTCATCTCCAAAATTATATATATACATTTTGAAAAATATTGCTATAAGTCTATCATTCAATCCATCTGAAATATAGAAGATCCAGGCTTCAAAACCAAGGACTTAACCTAATTGCTGACTCTCAAAAACTATAGCTTACTGTCCTAATATATTTGCTCTTGACTGTATGTAATGGACAAAAAACAAAACAACAAAAAATAGAGAGAAGTCTAAATTTGAAGCATATTCCTACTATATTGTTATGCTAGGGAAATGTTGTAAAATCGCAAAGTAAAAACTACCATGATTCACATATTCACATTGATGTTTTTTAAACTCCTGGACCAAAATGCAATAAATTGGCTGGCATTATGTGGCCTGGTAAAAATGGCTATCTCTGTCTTTGACCAGAGATTTTTGGTATGTAAGAGTCAGTCCGTCGTATTGCACCTATGTGCCAGCCACGCTCGATGGAGGGAGACGCAACACTTATAGTAACACAAACAAAATGGCAGCAATCTAGAATCTAACATACAATGTAAGTGTCAAAGTCAAAATTCACTATATGAGAGCTCAAAAGGCAGGAGTCCAATAGCAGCAGGATCAGGGTTTAGGAGTAGATTACCTGTTACTGGGGTCAACGCCTATACAACTTGGTTGGGTCAGCTGTCTTAAAAGAGTCCTCTCGTTTTCCCCATTTGTATCCATTCTCTTGATTGTTCCCTTTTCACCACTGGTCCAGTAGACGCTGTTCCCAATCCAGTCAACTGCAAGGCCCGAGATACTTTTCTCAGATGAGTACAGTTTCTGGATAATGAAATGATTCGATTGTTTAAACCCCATACGACAGAAGCATACCCAAATCTCAGCTTCTAACAACTGCAATTCTGAAGATCCAAAAAAAACAACCCAAATTGATTGATTTGGGTTGATTACTTATTACTTTACTAAAATGTTCTTGTAAAGTCCTTTGAATTTGGCTATGCTTTCCTGAAATGCCATGCAGATGCTTTGGCTGACTAACTAATGTCTGTACCAGATAAAGTATGTAATCATCTCTCGTTGCAATGCCTACTGTTAGCAAAATCATTTACAGCACAATGCAATGGCCATGAAAGTAAAATGGAATTTCCTACATGGGATTAAATGAAAACCGCATTGCTACATACTTTAGGTCTGCTGTGTAGTTACACAATCACCTGTCTCTGCATTCCTCCCACTGATGCTTTGTAGATGACCCCAGTGTGTTTGTCAGCCCAGTAAACTCTCTCCTCTCTGAAATGGAAGTCAAGCAGTATCGAGCTCCCCACCCCGGCCACGAGCCTTCTTTGGTTCCTCCCATCGAGGTCCATCCGATGAATGGCCTTACCATGTCCGAAGATCAGGTAGGGCTGTGGAGCTTAGCAAAAGGATCAAAAGAGATATCTCTAGTCAAAAGATCTATCTGTGTGCTCAGCAAAAGGATCAAAAGAGATATCTTTGGTCAGTCTGTTAGATTCTATTCTTTCATGGCCCGAAAACATTACATTTAACTCCATAATATAACTCCAACTGTAACGCCTTCTTCATCACTCGATAGCTCAACAGTACGGACATTCATCTTAAAAAATAGCATTTGGTAGGCAAATTAAAGTAGTAAATAATGTACATGTTTTCGTAAAATGGCTTTTATTTTCATTCTGTTCAATACTTTCACATTGTCAGAAATCATTTTGTAAGAGAAGGTGTCTCAGTTTTCAAATGGTGGATATATCATTATGGCCATAACGTCTACCATCTCTGCACACGTCTTTGATCCATGCAAGTTCTACTTTTCCACTCATGAGGAATTATCTGACATAAATGGAACTCATGTGTAGTTGTGGATTTGTGAATGAAGAGTTAATTTCCAAAATGTTATACACATATTTTGGAAAGGAAAATCATTAACTTAATCATTCAATATTTCTAAAATATAGATGAGCCAGTGTGTAAGGAGTGTCAGGATTTTGTCAACCATGGACTTAAGTTGCTGCTTTACAACATTGCCTGTTTATTTATTTTAATTTGTTGCATTAATAATTTTGTATTCACTTTTTTAAATGCCAGTATCTCATTTTGGGATGATACTACAAATTAGTGCTAAACTGGTGCAATTAATGAGCTTTTGATGCAGGCAAATACTGCTGGCCTGTGTTCTTTGGGTCTCAGTTTAACAGCTGGATGAAAGCCAGGGTTGGTGGGTAACTATGACAGCATTTAACATTTCAGTAGCTGCTGCTTCCCCCTTTGTGTTGCACTGCTGTTGTTGTTAAATATGTCACATCAGTGTTGCTTGGTAAAAAGCCTATTAACGGTTATAATGGGGTGAAGTTCAAGGCAGCCGCGACTGCTTCTGAATCAAACAGTTACCCCTTAGCAACACACAGCTCTCACACTATCCTTTGAAACGAAGAAAATCCTCACAGATGAATGAAGGTAGTCTTCCCAGGGTGTTTTGATCATCATATGACCTTTTTGGGAAGAAAACCTTACAATTGGTAAAAAAAAAAAAATGATGTGAGTTTTTCTGAATATGGATGTACCTGGATGAGCATGGTGTCTTCGGTGCTGTTGCTACCTCCTCATCCAGAAGTAGTTATCTTATTTTCCCTTATAGTTTTCAGGTAAACGTTTAGCACTCTTAACTACTCATTAACAATGACAAGGAACAAATATTTGGTGAAAATTTGTAAATGGAAGGAGTACAAACTGCATATCTATCTTTCCCCACCTATAGAGGCGATTCACTCGAGAGACCATTACCTATTACTATGAAGTCAAAACAAATCTGTGTTGGCTCTCCGTTGACCCTGGGAAGAGGGTAATCTGCTCTAACATATTAATCAGCTGTCTCAAAACACTGTCATGTGCAACCATGGATACTGCTCACCAACACTGTGGAATGAAGAACACAATGGAGCAATGAGCCAGACGAGACAAACAAGGCAGTGACCAGTCTGACTCCAAGATGGCCACCGGTTTCTAGTTTCTAGGTGGCATCGTGATGAATTGGTGGTTGACAAGTGCACAGGGTGGCCACCTTGGATCATGAGCCAGTAGGGCGACCCAAACTTAGTTAGGATGTAATTCATCCAGCCAACATTTGCTAGGACACTTTGTGATCCAATATGTTTCTCAGATGGGACGTTCTTCTCTGTTGCAGCCCTCCTTTGTGGTTTAGGCTGCTAAGACGGGTCTATTTTTACATAACATCTTTCCTTGTGCAGCTTTGTGCAGAGAAAAATAAGTTGCAGAATGTATGACAATACTGAAATACTGCAACAATTTTTACTGTACAAACCTATAAAACTACTATTATTACTAATATTACTATTACTACTACTATGATTTTCACTTCAACTCAATATTACACCATACATCTGCTGATAATCTCATCATGCAACATGATGTCGGTTAGATTAGGTATGAATGTGAATGTGTTTGTCTGTCTATCTGTGTTAGCCCTGTGATGGACTGGCAACCTGTCCAAGGTGTTTCCCTGCCTTCTGCCCAATGCATGCTGGGATATGCTCCAGCCCCATGTGACCCTAATAAGCAGGTAAATAAAATGAAATAGGGAATTATTATTATCAGGTCTGTAGTACTTGATTTTCTGATGTTTTGGACTTGGACTATCCCACCTTCATTTATTTTCTCCCTAGCATAATAATAATAATAATAATAATAATAATAATAATAATAATAATTTGAGGGATTACATCTTACATCTTATAATCAACCTAAACTCATACACTGATTAGTCAAAATCCCATATTTATTAGATGGATGTTGAAGGGTTTAGTACAGAGCTCCTGCAGATAGATCCAAATCTCTGTTGATCCTTAAGAAATGTATCTTAAGCAGTATTTTTTCATTTGGAAAGACATAAAATGTTTGTTGCCTATTTTGAGCTTGAATAGGACTCGGTTTGCTCTGGTCCCAGCCTTGACTTGGTCTCCACCCCCTTTGAACCTGCTCTTGACTCAAACTTGACTGGACCTGGTTTTGGAATTATTATTATTATTTATCTAGCCCTGGGTATATCACTCTATCTTGGACAGATTTTATTTTATTTTATTTTATTTTATTTTATTTTATTTTATTTTATTTTATTTTATTTTATTTTATTTTCAACAAGTTTCAGGCAGAGCAAAATAGTGTTTGACACCATCAGTTATAATATATATCCACATAGTGATGGGGAGGGACAATTAAAGTTATGCGCCAAAATGAGATATCCACCGACTAAAAAAAGTAGCACAAAAGTAAAAAAAAAAATTTTACTTTTTCATATATTCAGTCTGTGGTTGAAAAATTATAACACTTCTACACACCAGGTCCTCTAAATTTAGAAATATTCAATGAGGAACTTGAGGTAATGCATTCTTTTCTCCCAAAATGGATATGTAGCATTTGGGAAATAAACTCTTACAGTAAACAATGATGTATGGTTGTAAGATTTAACCTGATGCCTTTGGCCAGTGTAGTCAACTGCATCTGCATGCGTGTGCATTAAAAGATATAAAAAAACAAAAACAAAATCTGAGCCACACACAACAACAGTAATGTTATCATGTTTGTTGTTGAGTGAAAGTCCCATATTAGTGCCATAATCCATCAAAAGGGTTCACTATTCTTAGAGAATCTACCATGTTTGACTTATTTCTTATGTGTCCAGAATAGAATCAGAATAAATAAATACACAGGAATTTGAGTTGGCGTTGTTGATGCAAACACATCGACAACTTCTATAGGAACACAGTACATACTGACACACATGGTGCAGGGACAGCAGCACCTCATAGACAGCACAGTATCCAATGCTGTATCTATTACTTTCAACATCACCTCTCTTTACCGTAAGCCCAGTCTGGACAGGACAGGTGTCAACCACACTCACCCACACAGCTGCCATTGCTCCTCACTGCCGAAAGGTGCTCATCCCAGCATGCTTTGCCATGGGCCAAGGCTCCAAAGCTTTGCACCATAAAATAGATCAGCACTGCCGTGGTCGTCACAACCAACATAATCCTGCGCTCCGTCCCTGTCCGGGGAGCTGCACTTGTTCACTTTTTCTCAGGCATTCCCACAGTCAGCACTGGCACAAAAGAATTCCCCAAAACAAAGCGGTTGGACTAATGGCATCCTTGTCCAAGACTTGAGACAGGGGAGGGTTACATCCCACAAGAAGTCATACTAAAGAGAGATGCAAAAACAAAATGAAAAGATTGACACAGAAAGACACAGTTTGAGGAGGCTAAGACTGCCAGTGCAGTTTTCAACCCCAGAACGGATCCTGCTCGCTCCTCACTCTGGCCCCCAGGCCGCCTGGCTGTTTTGGAAGCAAAGTATGAAATTCCTGACACCCCCGTGGTAAATTTTACACATCCTAGGCTAGCACTGGAGGAGGATTCTCCTGAAGCAGGAGTCAGTGTCTGAAGCAGAATGTGGAATATGCAAGAAATGAGGCTGAGCCAAGAAAGGTCCCAGAAAATAACAGCAACTAACTCTCACCCCACCCCCTGACCCGTGTCCTTTGTGTGTGTGTGTGTGTGTGTGTGTGTGGTGAGAGAGAGAGAGAGAGAGAGAGAGAGATACTATTGGACTGAACTCCGGTCTGAACCACTTTTTTTGGTTTATTCTCAGAGAAATAAATTGACCTCTGGCATCTCTGCAAACTGAAACACCATTCATAAATAACATATCATACACATTTACACATTATATACATGCTGCACACAATAAGCGCTTTGTTTTGTGTCCAGTGAGCGAATGTGAACCGACTCCTGTAGAGGTTCATCTGGCTCCCGGAAGGAATCAGCCAGAATGAGTAATCTATAGAGAACGGAGGAGGAGTGGAGCAGATTAGCCCTAAATTGTTTGTCCTCTTTTTACCCAGGAGAACAACTAACAGACGCCAGAAAGCAAAACCTCTATTCATACCCTCCATGACTAGCACATTGTCAGCAGCAACGTCACCAGTAACCTTGTAGAGGTTAGAGCAGAGGGTTTACATGGCTGAGAAAGTTGCTCTGTGTCCAGATATTGAAGGGCTAACCACTGTCAGCGGTCAGGAGGTCATCGCCCTTTTCCCACGACGGGCAGATTACAATGAAAATGTTGGTGTGTGTAATTTCACTTCAGGTGACCAGTGTGATGAATAACAATGACGCATGTCTTTGAGTCACACGTGTATCTAGGAAACAGTAAGAGTGTACACACACTGCAACAGTATTGAATGCAACCTTATCGTCTATCATGTTTATAACAGATAGTCCTCGGTTCTGATTGAAGCCAATGTATCATCATACCAGTCTCAAACTACAGCCGAATAACATTTCATTATTGTTATTTCATTATTGATGATTCAAGATAATAGATTTAGTAAATTGGTGTGTTGCCGCCTAACGTTTCTTAGCTGTTGTAAACTCACTGTAAAGCCTGGCCTCAAGCGCCTTATGGCTATATTAAGTCATGGTACAATGTAATGCACCACTGTAGATTTACAGAGACCCTGATAATGATCTAACAAGTATACAGACTGTACAGTCCCACAGTGTATTCCTGGTGATGACATGCAGTATAGACCTCATTTTCAATGTATTTGAATTTTATCTCTCTGGTTTAATCTCTTCTATGGAGAATACACTAACATAAGAAATGAGGTTACTTGGCTTGCTAGTTAACGTCTCCAACTGATCCATCAGCAAACCTATATACCTTTACAGCGTATTACATACATACCCTCACCGGCCACTTTATTAGGTACTCCTGCGCGTTAACAAACAGCAAATCATGTGGATGCAACTCAATATATAAAGCATGCAGACATGGTGAAGTGGTTTAGTTTTTTGTTCGACCAAACTTTAGACTGGGCAAGATGCGTGATCTAAACGACTTTGACCGTGGTGTGATTGTTGGTGCCAGACGTGGTGGTTCCAGCATGTCAGAAACTGCAGATCTCCTGAGATCTTCACCACTGCAGTCTCTAGAGCTTACAGAGAATGATGCGATAACCAAAAACATCTCGTTGCTGAGAGAGGTCAGAGGAAAATGGGCAGACTTGTTCAAGCTAACAGAAAGGCCACAAATACAACAATCTATCAATCTATCTATCTATCTATCTATCTATCTATCTATCTATTTATCTATCTATATGTCTGTCTGTCTAATCTGTCCGTAATCTGTGTGTCTAATCTGTCCATCTGTCTGTCCATCTGTCCAGTTCAGCTATCCATGTGAGCAACAGGCCTGTCCATCCTCATCTACCAGTCCGTCCAGTCTGTTTGTTAAAACAGACCAGGTGTTGTCATGACAACAGAACAGCTGGCGTGACAGATTAGCCAGTGCTGCAGACGCATGCAGCTGGTGGCAAAGATGTAACCATGGAAACAGTTTTCCGGGTCCACCCATCATCTTATTGGGATTTATGGCAACGCCTGTTTCAGAGTCCATGACAGCCGTGACCTATTGATTCGCAGGATGAACTCGCCTGCTCACAGCACAGTGAACACACATGTGGGATGTCAGCCTACATTTATAAACTCACTTAAATCCATGGATGACAAAAACCACACAGAATAATCTCCTCTACATTTCTTTATATCTTACAGATATTGAATGATCAACTTCATTTTTTTTCGGTTCAAAATGGAGATAAAGCTTTTCTTTAAGACAATACATTTGAAATATGATATAACCATGACCATGACAATACTGTGTGCATGGAGACCGAGTTGTAGCATTGGGATTCAGATGCACCTGTTGCTCAAGCGCAGACAAGATGTTAGACATTATCACTTCAGCAAATATTACGCAGGTAGAAATTCAGAGTAACATCTATTAGTCAATTAGTTGGTTTTTGTTATTTTTATGAACAGATCTACGCTATTTGATCTACGCTAGTATTTGAAGAGGGACAGTGATGTGGGATATACACTTTTGCACATTGTCTATTAAATGGACTATTCTATTAGTTGTTAGACAGCTGAGAATTTATTTAGTTGTGGCCAGCCATAGTATAGAAAGATCTATTAATTAGATTGTGTGAGAACATTGTGCACTTGTGTAGTTGGATAATGTGGTACAGTACAGGTGAACTTCAACAAATGTTCAATTTATTAAAAAGAAATGTACAACTCCATATATAGACAAAGAAGTCACAAAGAAACTGGCAATGTTGGATAAGTCACACATCCTATGCTACACGTTGACAGTACTTTTTGTAGAGTAAGGCAACAATCAGCTTGAAGCTTGAAGCAACCATGAGTTGCCATAATGAATCATGTTGTGAATGAGCAGTGAATGATGTTACTTATTATATATTTTCATTGGGTATTCTTGGACACCATCAAATGGTATTCAAGTGTGAATTTTTAATCGGACACCACTGTGACACTGAAATTTTGGCATTGAGTGAAACCTTGAACACCACACATACTTACTGACAGTTTCTATGGATGGTACTATAGGAAGGATATGTAAAGTCCAACAAAAGTGCTGTGCTCCAATGACAACCCATCTCAAAATCATCAAATGTAAGGCTCCAAAATAAATAAGGATATAAATAAAAGTATCAGTCAGTCATTATACTGACTGTGTTATAAGGATTTATAAATGCTTTGTTAGTAGTTAATACATTATCACTGTCATAAAAGGCATATAAAGGATATTTAAATGACGTGTTAGTAGAATAGAGTCTGTCGGACAGCCGTGGATGCCTGACTTCAGCACAGGTACTCAGACCTGGAACTGTCGCTCTTATAGGTCATCTGGGAGTCGATACTTGACCTAGAGCATAGGAGCATCCGCTCTGATTCATGAGTCTGTCTCCGGGCCCAAAGCTCAGTTGGGTGAGAGTTCAGAGTCCTTTGTTTCATTGAAATTGTCTCAAACTTGACGTAGCTTTCTTTTTCAAGCTCTTCTGCATCTAAATTTGTACTGCTTCCCTTGCAGTATAGAGCAAGAATCTTATAGAGTAGCAGGGCAATGAGAGGCAAAGCCACAGCACAGGCGATGCCACTTACAATCATGAAAAGCTGGTTCTGCCCACCATCCTCTACAATGTCCAAGGTGTAGAAGTCAATGCAAGGATCTTTTCCAGCAGGACTGCCCTTTGCCACTAGGCAAACTGAGTACCTCAGCCCAGATGCCAGTCCCTCTAGCAGTAACTTACCACTACCAGCGTTGGTCTCCACTGTCCTTTTGGTGTCATCCTCGCCATAAGGCGAGTACACAACTGTGAGCGGGGCATTGCTCGGTAACCCATCTGCTGTCCAGAGCAACACCCCACTATCAGATGTTTCCTCCACAATCTTTAGGTCCTTGATGGACTTTGAAGCGTCATTCTTCTTGCTCTTTTCATCTGCCGCAAGCTTTCTGACATTACTTTCTTGCTGGTTCTTTAAATGTTTGAGTGGGCCTCTCTGTAGACCATTGCTGGGGGTGGTTTTCCTCTTTACGGGCACGGTGGACTGTGTGGTCAGTGATCTAGGGAGGACAGTCGACAGGACAGAGGGCGTAGAGGGGATGCTAGTCGGGATGCTAGTAAGTGTTGTGGCTTGGCTGGTTGCTTCAGTCCCAACTTCGGTTCTCAGAGGGGGGATAGTAGTACTGATGGTGCTGGCAACTGAGATAGAAATGGTGGCTTCTGCATTGCCTGCAAAATTTTTAGCTATGCAGCTGTAGTTCCCAGCATCTTTATGCAATATCCCAACCAAGCTCATGATGGACCATCGGACACCGTCCCCAGGAGATTCTTGGACTGTAGATTGGAACAAGAACACAAATGTCAATATCTGTCTCAACAAGAATTGTACTTCTTCACGTTTTCAAAAGGAGGATGAAGAGGGACTAAGACACCTCAATGTATCATGCTTCCTACACATCAGACAATTAAAAAGTACACACCTGTACAATATATACTAAAGATACAAGGGTACAGTAAATTTGAAGCAATACCATTGTTTATACATTTCAAAATGCTATAACATTCAAAAACGTTGGTATTGTACCTGTGCTGTTCACAGATGAGCCATCTAATTTGGCCCATTTGAGGGTTGGTGTCGGGTAACCTGTGGCATCACAACGCAGGAGTACATTACTTCCCAAGGGAGATGTGATCTTTGTTGCAGAAGTCATGACTGATGGTTTTACACATTGGTCTAGTTCAGCTCGCTGGAAAAGGACGCCAGCTAGATTCTCAGGTCCACTGCAGGACAGGACCAGGTCCATCAGAACCACAGGTGTGTTAGTCATTTTGGAAAGCTCAATTAGCTTGGAGATTCTGCAGTCACAGAACCAGGGATTATCTTGAAGGCCTGAAGATGAAAAGGTGAGAGATGTATTGTTATGAATATTGAGTGTGTTGTGTTGCAGCAACTGTTGTCACACCCATCCAGTGTCAAAATCCATCTCTTTAAAGGCTACAGCATTTGAGTTGAACATATGGAACTAACAAACTGATGCAGGATATTTACAACCTTTAATATTGTTTAAGTTTGTGTCAAAGTCAATCTTTTGACTGACATGGTTGTTTGCAGCTAGTGTTGGTGACGCCAACAGTTTATGAATCTCACAGAACATGACCAGTTTCCATTGTAACATTAATACTACTGCAGCACACCATTCATGCAAATTCATAAAGGTTTTATAGAATATTATTTTTATTCCAAAATGAGATATTTACCATATCTCATATTTTTGAAAAAATGTACACCTTCTCTTACAAAATGCTTAACAAAATTTAAAACAATTATGGGACTGTTTGAAAGAAAGTGGTCAAGTTAAGTCTTTTATAGTTTGGTTTACAACAAAATCACAATACTTTTGCAGAGTTAATCATTTTAGAGATATTGATGATGAATTTCAAGAGTTTGGGAAATGCACACTCTCTTCACAAATGACTGTAAACACAGATGCATGTATTAGTGCATACGAAAGCCACCTAACCAGATTAGTTGGTCTTAACAGTGGCCAAGCACTAAAGCTGGCTCTGGCCCTCCTCCAGTTTGTGGTTACACACTCTTTCCATTAGTCCTCCTCTCAGCATATACCTCAGTAGATCACTGGCAGTTTTAACACACTACAATCTATGTTCATAACCCAGGCTTAATGTCTCAAGTTTGAATTTGCTGGAAGTGTTTGTATGGTTTGTTGCAGATCACTCAGCAAACTGAAAGGTGTTTGAGTGAAATTGTTGAAATTTGGAAAATGTATTTATTCATAATTTTGTTATATGGACAGGACAACTAGGGTGTGCCTCACAAAATATTAACAAGAAATGGCTTTATGGTACACTAAAAAAGCTGTAGTCTATTCTGTGCATGGGCTGGGTTTTTTCCTGCAGCCTAATCCGGTTTCTCCTTCAAGTACGCCAGTATACACAGCTAGCTCTCTCGGCGGAGATAAGCTAGTTTGCCCTAATACAGCCTATTAACATTATCCCTCCCTCTGCCCATGCAACACAGAGGAAGTGACCAGACATTCAGCCTCATTGCCTGTTGTGTACATACATCTCAAAATAAATTATTCTCAGAATATCAAAACACAATAATTCAGCAATTCACTTTTTTGTTCATATGCAGTTGCATTAAAGGTGAAGTCAAAAATGTTGGAAATGTTAAAAAAAAAAAAAAAAAGACAATGTCAATGACAACAACACTGGAAAAAATCACTGGAAAAAAAGATTACACACACACACACACACACACACACACACACACACTTCCCCACAAATTCCTTTCTCCACTCCATTTCAACTGCGCAGTGATGGAAGATGGCACTGCAAGCAAATGGCCAATTTGGCAAGACATTTCAGCTACAAAGGCTAAAGGCCTTGTTCTCAAGTCTGTACCATGAGTACCTAACCCAGGCATTGTTAGGCACTGCCATCACTGTCAAATTGACTCTGTCATGACCAAGCCAACATAACTGCTATTTCTGCTTACCTAGCACAACTTTCTGGGAGGCATTAGAAGAGATGGGCATTCCATTGAAGGGGGGCCAGATATCCATGAGGTCAGAGGGCAGGGTGGTTAACTTGTTGCTGGATAGATCCAGGTAGGTAATATTGAGGAAGTACGGGATTGCCTCTATGGGAATGCTAGTGAGCCTGTTGTTGTGTAGATCCAGAGTCTTTAGTCTGGGCATTTCCTTTAGTGACTCCCAAGGGAACATGGAGATGAGGTTGCCGTCCAGCCTCAGCTCGTGGAGCACTTTGAGGTTGTAGAAACTTCCAGTATCTACTGAGCTGATGGAATTGTAAGTAATCCACAGGTACCGTAGGTCCACCAGGTAGTAGAAGGCTTCTGTTGAGATTCGCCGTACAGCGGTTTTCTCAACACGAAGTTTGACAGTGTCCACGGGGACGTTGACGGGGATTTCCGACATGTCCGGGTCGTTGCAGAGCACAGATCTGAGAGGAAAATATAAATGAGTCAGATGTTTTTTTTATCTACCTTACTACCTTACTAGCGTTACCTTTTTTGCCTGATCACAGAACTGTTTTACAGATAATTATCAAATTCATTAACCACAGCTCTTTTCAGCAATTACAATGAATGTGCTTTGGCTGAAGGCTAGCCAAACTATGTTCCCTATAACTACTGAATAAAAACACAGTTCATTCATTTGAGTTGTTGGCCATTTCTTTTTGTTTGGTGTTAAGCATCTCCAGTCTCTATTTGTATGGTGAAAATCAAGGAAAATCAAGTGTTATGGTGGTTCTGTACTAACCTAATGTACATTTCCTGGCATGGAATCAATCCAATAATCTCCAAGAATAAAGATCTAATTACTACTAGCGTAATGGGTCTGAGCAGTCACCTCAATCCCATGATGCATGTCTGTCTTGGTGGTATTGTAGTTACGTTTGGGTGACAAGAACAGGGACACGGTATTTAAGTATTAACGTCTTACACACAAGGGGGAATCAGTCACACACAAGGGGGAAAACTCTGAATTGCAGCATGCACAAATACTATCACAGAGCCCTAGCATGGTTTCGCTATTGTCCCACAGCTAGAGACGAAAGAAGAGATTGATCTGTGATCTCATACGCCGTAGAGAATTAATTGTAAAACAAGGAAAAGGAGACAGTGACAGTAGCCAGGAATTATCTGGGAATAAGGATACATCTTCAGGTTCAGGAGTATTAGCGCTATTATAGCAGTCATAGCTAATTTGCTCATCAACATTTTATGAATCAACAAAGTGAGTCTCCCATTTATGGTCAATAGAGCAGCTCCATGCTCTACACCTTAGTGACATCAGAGTCTTGTTGCTCTGGTTTTCAGCTTCAAGTGAAAGCATTCATGTTCCCAAACACTGATTGGAGTGTCTTAAGTCATGGCAATAGCATAGTTGAATTTAGAGCTTTTTAATTAAATATGACAGACATATAAGGCCTCATCAATAGCTAGATTTAATCCCACATCTGCCACCACCTGCAATGATGGAAGATCAATGATCACTCATTATCTATGTGGTGCTCGTGATCTATGTGATTAGCCGTGACCTTGCTGTGACCCCAGAAAAATCATCAAAGCATCAAAAAGCACACAATTAGAGAGGCAGGATCTCTGAAAGATGTTCTGCTATTTCCTTTGTTTTGAATCTACCCCCGGCACACGTTGACCATCCAATTACTAAATAAGCCTCTGGAAGAATCTACAATTTGTAAAACATTGTTTCACAAACTGTTTATGTCTGTATTGAGATGAATGTGTGTCATGGATTGGGTTTTCAGGGGTTTTTTTGCGAAGTGAAGGTAAACAGAGGCTGACCTCATTGACAAACCTCTATCCAATACATTCAATTTTTTATGAAATAACTGTATTTCCAATATTACAAAAGATGCCAAGTCTGTGTGAAAGGAGAATTAAAGTGTAAATACCTGGATCCTGTTCCATCGCTGCGTACAGGGAAAACACAAGTGCACTGGGATGGACAGAAGGAATGGGCCATGCTTAGGCAGCATAGGAATACATGGGCATAGAGAAGACGACGCATGATTTCACCAAGCGCACCCAAAATGCTCACAACATCGGCGGCAGGTCAGGAGAAAAACCAGGAGCAAAGACATCCGAATTCATTTAGAGAGTGTCTGAAGGATGAAACTTCACCAAAAACAAAGAAAGAAAGAATGAAAAGAGATTAAAAAAAACCAAAAGATCTTAAGAGGCAACAGTACACATGCTCAAGATCTACTTACAGTACAGGTGGCCTATCGGCTTGGCGGTGTGGGGGAGGGGGGAGAGGAAGGTGAGGCAAGGTTGGGGTGAGATTAACAGAGGATTTCTTGGGGCTGACTGGGTCATGCAAGCTGGAGGTGGGGCTGAATCAGTCTCTTGGACATGGTGCTAATCGGCCAGCTCAGGAGAGGCTTCTCCTCGTGTGATCTAGCCACGCCCTCGTAAATCTGTCCACCTCACTGTTTCTCTTTTATTTTAATCTTTATATAGCCAAGTTTTGCTGAGCATGCACATATTTTTGAACAAAACCCTGTTTCACATTCATAGTTACAAACCTTCACATCCTCTTTAATATTACTCTCAGGACACCCAGGCCAGGCCGGTTCAGCCCCACCCAGTCACATATGGCTTTGACCCTTGCACTCTTTACTGTTGCTTGCTTGTAATATTAGCAAATTAAGAATTTAAGCTTATTCTGCGTTTGCACTCTGACATTGTAAGTCACTGGATAAGAGTGTCAACTAAACGCATAAAATGTAAGTGTATCAGCGAGCTGGAGGCCGCATGTTAGCTGCGTGAGGGAGTTCTCTCTGACACGAGGGTGCAAGCTGTAATCTTGGGTGTGATTTATTACCTGACTGGGTGGACCAGGGGGTGGAGCAGGGCGCCAAACTGTACCCGTCTGGGACTGACCGGTCCACAGTGTACTGTGCTCATACTGCTACTGAATGGTCTGTGTTTCCATCGTGTTTTGTGCACACTTCGGTTCACATATTTGGTACGTATTCGTTTTCAAAGGGTGCTTCTACACGACCAGAACCAAACCAGCTCTGTATTCCAACAGAAAACCAAAGCATGCTGATATTGTATGGTAAACATAGCAGGCCCACTACGGATGCAGCACAGTACTTGTACAATGGAACACTACAATACAGGAATTTAAGCATATTCTGCTGTTGTACATAATACAAGTCACTCTGGATAAGAGCACCAGATAAAAGACTAAAATGCACATGTAAAAAAAAGTGTTTATTTTCATTGATCTTTGTGTTTGCACTGAAATCACAAATATGAGAATATAAATCGATTGCAAACCTATCACATAAAAAGTGTTACTGTGGGGAAATGGATTCTTCACTTACATACTTAAAATGGTAGAGCGGCCATACATTTAAAATTTAAAATATTGTAGTACTAAAGAGTCAACTGTGCTTAATAATCATTTTCATACAAGTATAGTATATGATTTTCCACATACATGCCATATACTATAGAGTGACCATAGACATAAAATGTACGTGTCCTCAGTGCTACCAATCTTGTGTGCTACCAAAGAAGAAGGGGGACATCTACTGGTATGTTGTAGGTAGTAAATAACAGACCTGTGGACCTTTTCCTACAAAACATCACTGATTTTTCCAAATAATAATGCATTTTTCTAATATTCTAATAACTCTAATGTTGGCTGACCATATTTCTTGGCCCACCATGGGGTTAATGACAGAAAAATAATTTTAGCTACTACTACTAATCCTAGCACTACTTGTACCACTACTACTACTAACTTTAATAATAATAATGATAACAATAACAATAACAATAATAATAATAATAATAATAATAATAATAATAATAATAATAATAATAATAATAACCTTAGCAACAGAACAAAAAAGACACAGGACACGTCAAGTGTTTATTAACAAGTACACAAGTGAATTTTATTTATGCAAGCAAATTTGATCATACAGGTCAAATAAGCCACTTCAAGCTGTTGGCACATGAATGTACAAAACAGATTCAATTTAAAGCCTGCTACTAAGCATTCTTAGTGAAAGTACAAAAGACTAATACGAGGAGAAAGCTGAAAGCATTTTTTCAGATCATTACTGAGTAAGCAACGTTGGTACAAGTATTAGTTTTAAGACATGGTTGAGAGCTCATCACAAACTAAATAGACACAACTCAAAGACTACAGTCTAATATCAGTAGCATAATGCGGTAAGCGTGGGAGGTTTAGTACTGCACATATAAACAAAGGGTTGATCCAGCAAGACAGTCAAAAGTGTAAAAAATAAAGAAGTGAAATAAAATGACTTTTGAGTCAATAATACTATACTTATTAATGCATGTCCATGCCACGAAAAACATCTAAATTCACAGTCTTTACCTAACAGTACAGTTATCCAACTCGGAGTTGAACACCAATGCGCTTACATCAAGAGAGAGCACAGAAATGGTCAAATAAGTGCATGAAACTAGCTTTTAGAAATACTGACAAAACAAATATTGCCAGGCAATGAAATGACAGGCCACCTTTGTAGACTTATGGCATCAGGATGTGGAAGCAAGACAATCAGACTTTTACTGTCATGAACAAAATTACTGTGACACACACTTTTCTCACATCTGATAATTCCACCAAGAAGTGCCATTACACCAACACCTTTTTTATCGGCAGTTTTTTTTTTTCATTGAGACTGATAGATGGAGAGTGGACTGACCCACAGTGATTTCTTCTTATTCTCATATGAATTGTCCTGAAATTGAAGTGCTTAACATATAGGTATGCTTTGATATATTGATATATACAGTGCAGAGTTCTGCAAAAACTGGATTCATACTACTATTTATAAAGTTCCACTTTTAAGAAATTAAAAAAAGGGTTTATGAAAGTATGTTTGCATGTGCTTTTGTGGCTTGTGATTAAAAGACAATGAAATCATTCACAGTCCTAAAGTACATTTAAACTGGCAAGATTCCCCATATATCATAAAATAACCCCTAGTTTATCAGTTTATCTATTCCCATCTTTGATATCGACCTAAGTCATTGTTTCCTGTTTAACAGGCTTGGCACAGCTAGCAAGTAATATTTGTTTTTCTTTAATAATTTGGTATTTATCATTGTGTTGTCTTGCTATTGTATCAGTTAGAAAAACTAATTTGAATTACTTCCACATGAAAGTGATTTTGATCCCTGGGAATAATGGTATTTCGAAGGTTTACAATGCTCCATAGTTGCCTTGTGAGATTTAAAATATTTTAGTTTTCAAAACTGACCACCCATTCACATACAGTAGGTAGTTCTTCAACATGAGATCTTCACACACAAACATGAGAAATGTGCTTGAAACCCTTTTAAGCCCCAATTGACCCCCTCAGAAATCAGCAAAAAATAAATAATACAATGAGAGAAAAATTACACTTTCAATCAAATAGAAATATCAGATAAACAAAAGAAATATATGCAAATGAAAAGTAAAAAAAGCAGAAACACTACTGCTACTTCTGATTCTACCATCTATACTAAAACTACTATCGGCACTAAACGACTGGTATTCAATAACTATATAACTGCCATAATGATAATCATAACACCGTCCATGAGAGAGGTAAAGGGGCTTTTTCATCTGAAATGCTGTTTGTGGCTGGGGAGGGTTATGTGACGTTCCCCCCTAGACCACATTGTCATATGACGCACCAGTGACATCAGCAGTGGCGAGGGGCCCTTGGCGCCATCCGCCCCCCCTCTGGAGGGGATGGCAGAGAGAGACAGATAGAAAGAAAGGAAGAGAGAGGGAGGGGGGCCGGAGTGGCAGGGCCAGGCCTCACGCTGGTCTTTATGTGTAGGCGTTGAGACGCTCCTTGGAGCGAGTGGAGTGGATGTCGTGGAGCTCCTGCTCCTCCTTCGACTTGATGTCCTCATACTTCTGCATCCGGCAGGCATCCTTCACGTAGGCCCAGTTGGCCGACAGCACCATCAGGTAGTGGATCTGTAAGATGAAAAAATGAAGTGTTAGTCAGCACAGAGAAAGAAATCCGTTTTAAGGAACGTTAGGTAATCTATGACATTTATCAACCAAAGAATTGCTACAACATCAACAGGTTTCTGGCACAGCTCACAGTGGCCTAACAGATATTCTTCACAGTCTTGTGAAGAATATCACATTTTTGTTGTCAAGCTGGCACCTAGTGAAGTAAAAGTATGTACTGAAAGGTTTAGAGCTCCTAAGAGTCTTTGTGAGTGAGGACCTCTTCTCCAAGTACTATAGGACAGTAAACATCTTACTTATTACACCTTTAATTGAAAGTGAATTGTTTCTGTACAGTACATAATCCACAATGGTAACTACTAGGCCACTCTGTCTGAAGAAAAGATGTGTTTATAGTGGCAGCTGGGTTGGGAATGCAGTTTGGGTGTTGATGGAAACATATAAAACGTGGCCTGGACAAATCTGGCTGAGCCCTCCTACTCCAATCTAGTGTTTTAGTTTTTGTTTCCTGAAGATTGCCAACCAACAGGCCAGTGGGATGAGCTATTCACATTGCATCACACCAGAATAAAGACTTCAATAATGCATTAATTTATCAATATTAACAACCTCCAAACGACTGACTATTCATTTAAAATGCATAGAGCAGTAAAGTTTGTTCGAGTGGATTGGCCCTTTAATTTTGAGTGGCATGTCACCAGTGGACCAGCAGGTGGCAGTACAATGCAAAATGTAGGCATCCACCTGCGTTACCATGGCAGCAAAGGCCATAGTCAATGCACTGTGTTGACTGTGGTTGTAACACAGCCACTCCTTTCACAGTGAATCACAGTCCTTCATAACTGCACTTCATTGTTTCTGACATGCATGAAGACCAATTAGGTCACTGAGGTTTGAGCCAACGCTTCAGTCTAGCAGCCACTAAAAAGGATAATTATCACGCTGGCAAATTAATCAAGTGTTTTTTTTTGCTAGCTCAGCTGTTGGGTATGTTGAATTGTTGATGAATTTCTGAGGATGGCTTTGAAGCTTTTCAGGCCCACCCTTTCTTGGCAAACATGTGTGTATCTGTTCCGTGTTTAATTTTCCCAGGCAGTATTTTTTTCAGTTGAAAGAAAAAAAATGGGAGGGGGGGGGAGTTTGGGGGTCAGTGTGTCGCGACAATTTGCACCATCATCCCTGACTAACGAACACATTCTGTTTCTCAGAAAATGGCTCCTCACAAATTACTGAGTGATGTTGCAACAAGCTCTGAGCCTTTCTTCTCCCTGTTTCCATGGCAACACTGTGACATGCCTGGCGCCTCTGAAAGAGGGAGGGAGGAAAACCCTGTCTCCTCACTGCACCAAAATGCCTTCTCTCCCATCTACAGCTATTCTCACAGACAAACACAACACAATGTAGCCATGAACCGGTCCAACCAAAACATTACAATCCCTATTTTCCCAGATGGATCCTCCCGGGTTTTCTTCATTTTCAAAAAACATCAAATTCCATACTTGGAAATGTGGTTTAATGTCATATGAATTTTGGTGGTTTTCTTATTTGATTTGAAAGGCTTGCTTGGACATTAATGTGTTGAGTAAGTTTGATGGGTGATGACTGGGGCTTTGTATAATGTCAAAAGTACATTGACGTCTATGAGAAAACAAGTATTATTTTCTTCATTGTTGCAAAACGTTTTGCAGATGCATGTTTTTTTTTGTCTAGCAAGAGGGATGAATTGAGAATTATCTTGCTTTATTTACCATAGCGATAACAGCGGCTCCTGCTCCGGCCAGGGCACAGATGAACAGGTGGAATGTCATGTCCAGCTGCAGCAAAAACAAAGCATAGCACACATAAGTCTTCAAGGCTTACTGAACCTTTGAAATCTCCAAACTTGCCTATTTTGGAGTGCCCACCTGAAAATGCAATAGTAAACATGTAACTAACATACAGGAGGTTTTCGCTTTTTTTCTCATCACTTTTGAGCAGGCACAAATCTGTATGACATCCTGAACAGTCAGCCACCCGTATTAGCTATATAATCTTTTTATTTTGAAAACGTAAGGAATATTTGTACAAACACTTATGTTAGTTCATTTTCAATTTGCTATATTGATTTTGTAAAAATAAAAAACATAATTTCCCAAAGTTCTTCATTCAATATCTAAATTCCAGAGGATCCAGTCTGTAAAAGTGGTATAATTTTGTCAATGAATAACTGAAGTTACCACTATCCTTCAAAATGTACCATCATTTGTTTCAATTTTATACTATCAATCATATCACATCTCGATGTGGAATAATACTCCTTCTGTCTTCTGTGTTATACTTTACAAGGCTCAGGAGAAAAAGGTCTGGTTGGCAGTTATGGTAAGGATTACCATGCTGCAAAAAATGTCTATCAGATAAACAGATGTCTATCTGTCTTGAGTCTAAACATTTAATCAAGTGAAAAAACTACCAATGGGATGAGATACGTTCACTTTTTCTAATACAGTTTGACTTGTTTCAATAATTTTCTGATATTATGTGGAATACTAATATTTGAAGTACTCTGTTATTGAGTGGCTGCATGTAAACACCATATGCAGTCTACAATAACCACAGATAAGTCCATCTTCTGGTTATGAGAAACATTTACTGTTGGTTGGCTGACCAGTACAACCACAGGCTTTTATTGTTGGCCTCTGGGAGCTGCCCAGTACAACCACAGTTGTTTACTGTTGGCCTCTGAGAGCTGACCAGTACAACCACAGTCTTTTACTGTTGGTGAGCAGCTCCACCAGAGCATTTGGGGGCTCAGTGCCTTGCCTGAGGGCACCTCAACAGTGATTGTTGAGGGAGGGGGGAGTGTTACTCATTCACTTTCCCCACTCACATCTTCCCAGCTGGTCCAGGGATTTGAGCTGGGGACCTTCTGGTCCCAATTGTTGTTTTTTTTTGTGTACAATGTCTATGATGCTGCATCCATACTGGCACAGTGCAGTATGTTCATCCAGCCTTGTGCATCGTTCAGTACAGGTACACAAGAAGTGCACTAGAAGGATCCATACAGACGGTACATGTCACAGATCCACTACTGGTACGCTAGAAGTTTGCTGATAAGGAACTTAATCTTATTTGCTACTGGTCCACTTTGAATGGGTGCTAGCATGACCAAACTTGCTCTGTATTCCACTGGAAAATCAAAGGGTGCTGAAGTTGTATCATAATGTACCAATATGTGCGATAGCAATACTGCATATTGCGCATCCTGTATATCAGTCAAGCAAGAATTTCTGAAAATGAAAAACAAAGGGGAAAAGGGATAATGTCAGCCAAGAATCAGATGTTACAAACTCATGTAACATGAATTTAGCCCTAACCCTAGCAAATGGTTTTTGAATTCATGAAGTTTTGAGCGGTAATTTACATTGACTGGTGTCTTTCACCTACCTCGTTAGATTCACACATCTTGTAAAACTTCTCCGATCCAGCACATACTGTTTTCGCCTCAGCAATCGGCACAATACCTGAAATAAGAGTGCCACATGGATACTGTTCATCAGTATAGTATCTCAGGAACGATCTTTGTTGCATATTCTTAAGAAAACAACAATATTTTTATACTGTCAACTTAAGAAATCAATGTCTACTCAAATCCCCCATGTTTAGGGCTATAGGGAAGGGTTAGGGTTAGAGAAAGGAGAGGGGAAGAGAGAGACAGAGAGAGAGAGAGAGAGAGAGAGAGAGAAGCCTTCCTTACCATACTGGCGTGGGTCCAGGCAGAGTGTGGCCCCTTCCAGCACAGTAGTGTTTTGGCAAATGGTCCAGATGTTGAAGTACATGAAGACGGGGAGGGAAGTGAAAGCTGTCACCCCGAGCCAAGCCAGCATGAAGATATACGTCAGCATGATGAACTGAAAGGGCCACAAAGGATGACAGAGCACATTAAGGACTGTTGTTTGGCAAGATAATACAAGTTTAGGGGGTGGTTATCCATTTATAGATCAAGCCTGCAGTGTTAATCTCATTTTCAGACTTAGAATTATTTCCCTCAAATCAAATGAACAATATGCTGTATATACTTGGTTATTCTAAGTCGTCTTAGGCAGTCCAGATGCCTTCATCAGTGCCTGCTCATCTTCCAAAGAACCAACCAAAAATCCCCAAAATTGGTAGATAGAAACTCCACCATAGTTTTCCTTGTCAACAAACATTTCTCTTTTTATTGATTTGAAGAATCTCACTTAGTGCATTTTGACAGGCAGTGTGTCAAAACGTGTTAAGCTGGTTCCTGAGTAGCTGTCTTCTTTTTTTTCATTTGACGCATTTAGCTGACGTGCTTATGCAGAGTGCCTTCAGTGAGTGAGGAGGTGCATGTATTGTGGGTTAAGTGTTTTGTACAAAGGCATTTTGCCAGAACAAATGACTGTTGTTGGAAACAAATTGGCTGTTGCGAGGAATGAACCTGTGACCTTACAAGATGGTCACTGTCACTTCTAGACCACCCTGCCACCCATTTGTGAATTTCGAAGAACCAGTCTCATTTTGGTTGGTTTGGACATTTCCATGGGCAAGGTATTAGCACACACTAACTCAATGAACTCAATGACCACAAATACCGCAGCATAACTCATTTCCTTGGCCTCCCTGTGGAGCTGCAGATTTGCTAAACAATTATGTCGAAGAGATGATCTTGTTAAGATCCCTGTGGGCTCGGGTATGCGCTGTATCAGGAAATGTTCCTAGTTGTTTACTGTTATTATGGCAATATAATACATTTCTTTTCCCTATAATGCTTTTGAAGGAATTGTAGAGCACTTCAGATGTAATATACGGTGGAATTAGAGACACACATACATATATGTAACATGTATGTGTGCCTCTAATTCCACCGTATTCCACCGTTTCACAGGAGGGGCCCCTGTAGTAGGTCGGGAGTTCAGAGTCTTCCTCAAGGGCACGTCAGAATAGGTTAAAGTAATAATCTGTGACATTTTCATATGAACCGGTTTCCGTTTTGCTACTTTCTATCGCTCACTGATATAACACAATAGTGATTCAACCTATAACACCCGGTGTCAGTAGGTCTTTCCAGTGAAACAATTTGCTGCCCTTCCAGCAGCAGCAACAGCGGTTTGATTGGAATAAATAGAAGGAGAACTGGGCAATTACCAGGAGCAGTGATAGCCTTTGTCTTAAGACAAGAAAAAAGAACACCACGTATAGAAACTTGATTAACAGAAAGTCCAAGGGAAAAGACGTCATAGTACTGGACACAGTACACTAAACACTACAGCAATAACTGCTTAGCACTAAAGATGTTGCCAAAAATTTAAAAAAAACAAACAAGAATCTCATGGATTACCATTTTAAATATCCTTTGCAAGTGGTGATCCTGACACTGGATCAACCAAACCAAAACCAACTTCAATTGAACAGTTTTTAAACTACACTTGTATTACCCAAGCGCTGACGCAGCGTCCACAGGTGGTGATCTTGAAGTCTCCATACAGGTCTTTAATGGCTCCACTGGTGAAGAAGCCCTCCACCATCAGCAGGATACCATAGACGAAGAAGGCCGAAGCGATGCCGTAGATCACATACTTTATAATGTCAATCCTGGAGAATGGATAGATAACTGCTGAAAACCATGGCATTGCAATTTGCATTATTGCTATGAGAAATGTTGCATTTTGGATATTAACTCTTTGTTTTCTCTCATTTTGGAATGAAGTTTTCATATGAAACTGTTGACACAGAATAACACCTGGACAGGATAGGGAGATTTAGTCATTGGTCAAGTCATTGGCTAGGGAGTATAGTCATGTTGTGTCATGCTCAGTTGGCATGCAGTTCTAGTCATAAAAGGAAAAATCAACACAGAAATAAATACACAGAAGTTGATGAAATTCTTCTGGTTTCGAATACATTCTATTTTTGTGTTCTGAAGTCCCAAGTGAAGTGCGGTCACCGTCTCATTCAACAAATTTCAGCTCCGATGTACTTTGCCACCATCTATTGGAACCATTGTGGAGTAGATGCAATGCACTATGGAAAATGTAGGCTGTGTCAAAGGTCAGTCCCCGCCCAACAATTGATGTTAACAATGACATAGGTTAACATGACATGGCATCCAGTGTAAAAAAACTAGAATTGCTGAATGTTTCTATTTTCACTCTTTGTTTAACTTTTAGTTGCCATGCATTTTTTATTTTTAATAAAATAAATTAAGACATCAATGATGTGCCTGCCATGGATTTTCTCCACATTCTTACACAAAGTAGCACTGTGTTGCTGAAGTAAAACATTAACCAGAAAACTACTTTTATTAAGGGGTCCAATTTGTTATTATTTCCAACCAAAAGCACTTGAGTGCAATGTGCTCGTATTTACAACTTCAATCTCAGAGGTAGGATCTGACCAAGTGCAGTTGAGGGCATCAACTGATTGCATCATTGATTATGTATGGTATGGTTATGAAAAACGAAAACAAAATGTAGTGGATACATTGACATTTAAAAATTGCAGCCTGTGATTTTAAATTTTACCAGACAATTGTCACATTGGGGAAACATAGTCTCCTTTTGTCCTTCAGATTCCCCCAAATAATTTGCTAGCATTGTTAGCATTCTTGAAACCAACGGCTAGCTGTTTAGCTTCAATGTGATATGCTAACAAGTGGTGAAGACCTTCCTTCAGTTAGAGGACCTGCGTTCACACTGAACCCATATAGATGGGGCTCAAATAAGTATCACAACAACAAGCCACATTTGAGAAACTGAAGGACAAAAATCTCTTCAAGTTGGTTTTGGTGTGATATTCCCTATATGAGGGACATTATGTCATCGTGGTGGCATCTGTCTGTGTGTGTGTGTGTGTGTGTGTGTGTGTCTATAGAGTACATGATCTGATTAGATTTTGAAGCAACTTTTTGAAAACTACTATAAGTCCTTAATGCTTTAAGATACAGTTCATATATCATGTGTTACGTGAAGACAAGTATGTTGTCAAAGAAATATTTGCAAATTAAAGCACTAATTCACTTGTTTCATGACCTCATTGGCATGTTTCATGTATCATGGTCATTATGGATGTTTGGCAGCTCACGTGCCTCTAGTTTGGTTTTCTTCAACTACTTTTTTTTCAAGCACGCTAAGCTCCCGCTTCCTTTACTCACATGGTGAAGACGTCCAGGGAGTCCATGGGGCTCCGGACAACCTCAAAGTAGTTCTGGAGGATGGTGACGGTGCCAGACAACGCCTCATGCCCACAGCCGCAGAACAGAGCCACGCCCGCGTACAGCAAAATGGTGGCAATAAGAGATGGGTATGGGATCCCACCCAGGCATTTGATGCAGCACTCCAGGCATCCTAGTCACACACACAAAGAGATGAAAGATCAACCGTCAGTCAGAAAAGACCGAAAATGCATGTTGATTGCGAAAGGAAATCTAAGAAGGGGGGAAATTTCTTTGTCTTTGCATCAGTGCCTGGCTGTGACAGAGATGAAGACAAGTTTCCGACTGTTTTGCTGAATTCTGAATAATTCAGTATACATTGCCAATGGGCGAATGCATTTGCATGTCTTACACTGTAGTGCCATTTGCTGGTTGGAAAACTCCTAAATTTGAACCACAGCTAGGAGACATCCATCCAGGAGAAACTAAATACTTACATTTGACAGTAACAGGGCTAACTAGGGCAACTAATGTCTTTGTGGATCTATTGAGTCAGTCAGTAATGTAGAAGTATTCAAAGCTATTGTAAAGGAGCCACAAAAAAGAGATGGGAAATCAAATTTCTCTTATTCTCCCACACTGATTTCATGTTATGGAACAGCTGATAATTTCCTTGTATTCTGTTTGTGGGCCATATCTTTTCTGGTAGCACTACAGAGCATCCTCCCGACATTTATTTAGCACTAAAAACCCAGCCTGAGTATTGAACTCTGACCCTGACCTTTAACCCCACTCTGTTTCGCTTGGCTTCCTGTTCCAGTGAGCCCTTGAGGTGACTAATCACTGCTCTCAACTTCAATCTCCTGTCATGCATATTTCTCATAGAGAAGCGGCGTGTGTGTGTGTGTGTGTGTGTGTGTGTGTGTGTGTGTGTGTGTGTGAGTGTGAGTGAGAGAGAGAGAGAGATGTCTGTATGAGTTACTTAGATTGGCATGGTTCTCTCTCTCCTGTTTGTCTATTGTGTGTGTATGTATGTGCCTATGTGTCTACGGTGTGTGTTTGTGTGTGTATGTAAGTGTGTGTGTGTGTGTGTGCGGGGGGGTATGTTACTCTGTTGCTGTTACTCAGAGCAACAGAAATGTAGTTTATTTCCTGTTAGCAAGCAGGAAAAAAACAGATTGTGCCAAGTCTTGCAGTGCATTGCAGAATATTAACCACACAGAGGCTTGATCCCATTTTGAATCAATTGATAAGCCCTCCCCATCTAGAGATGTACTAAAATGGAGAGCTACTCTGCTAAACATGCAATGCTCTCTGAAATATGGTTGCCCAAATCACTGTGCTCAGCTAATGAAATGCACAAATGTAATTTCACGCTCATAAAAGTAGAGAATTCCTCCAGAGCATTTACATCACCATTATAGCCCTCGATTAAATTCATCTGCGTTCACACTGCTGTCCTTGTTGTGAAGAAGAATCTATGACTATGCAGTCAGTTTTCTTTGTCAGTCGTAGAGATGCTGATAAATTGCAGTATTGCTCATCAAGCTTGCTTTCAGCATCATCTCCTTTATGGTTATCTTGCCGTCTTCACCTGTGTTACAAAGCAAGAGCCAAAGCAATATCCCTCCTCCTCCTCCTCCTCCTCCTCAACTCTCTCCTTCTGTCTCTGATCCAAACCTGAGTGGAATACCAAGTAGCTGGTCTGCCCGCCGGGCTGTGGGAGCGCTCAGTCACTTGGTGCAGCTCCGATCCTCGCCCAGGTTTGCCAAGATTATTTGCATCCTCACAGATGTAATCCAACGCTAGACTGTGCTGTCGGTGGGATGTCTATTTGGCCTCCCGACTTTATTTTTAACCTTTATTTATCCAGGGAAGGTTTGCTGAACATGCACACAGTTACACACATTGACATCCGATCTGCCTAGTTCAAAACTATGAACAGCCAAGGGAAGTAGTCAAGGGAAAATCCACCTTGGATACTTTTACAGTTATATATCATCAGTCTGTGATGTCCAATGCATTCCAAGAGTAATTGTTGCAATTTACTTTTTGTTGCACCCACTTTCTCTCATCCTGCCTCGTCTACTTCTACTTCAGTTTGTGATTTCCTACATTTCCCAGAATGCTTTGCAACAAGTATGGGGTGTGAACTTGTTGCTTTCAAGCAAAGGTTGGCATATAGGCATACCCTTAAAGTGTGATCATTCAGCTGTGCCCATGATCACAGCCACACCCCTTACTCAAAACACAACATGTCTTGTGGCTGCATTGCATTCTCGTCTATTGAGGCTATTGTCGGTGGAGAAATCGGTGTCTCTGCCTCTTCTACGATGGATTGCTCCCTGTAGGATTGTTGAACGTCAGTGCAAAATGGTGAGTCTAGAACGGAGCCCTTGCCCTTTTGATTCTGAGGGACTGACACCAAAACCTGACATTTACCGTTGACCTTTTAGATCGCTTGAACATTTTCTGCTATCAAACTGAATTGTAGCTGCGCTGGAAATATTTTGATGTATCATGTTTATGTTTGGCCAGTTATCCACAGGAATAATAATGATACACCAAAAAACAACAAATGGAACCCAAATGTTCATCACCAATAGTTTTTTAGGGTGGATTTGGTGCCTTGCTCAAGGGCACCTCCACATTAGTTGCTGAGCAAAGGGAGAAGGTAATTCATTAATTTCCCCTGGCCAAATCGTTCCGTCAGACTCAATATCTTAGGCTACCTTATCGGTTTGGGAAGCAGGCGGTGACAGGGATGTCGATACAATGGTGTGGACAGACAGGAGGAGAGGAAGCAGCCACACCTACTGTTTGTGCTCAGGGTGTCCACATGCTCCTCTCAGCTGGACAGTAAAAGATCCAAAGGGCTGTCCAGTCATCTGAAGTAAGCCTCAAGAGGGGCGAGGGGCCTATTAAATGATCAGGCTGATTGGTACACCCATGTTATTTTGCCCGAAGGTCATCCTAAAATGGCACCCTGAAGGGGCAGACTGGAAGGAGAGCAATATTTCTTGTCATTTGCTGAATTCTTTTCATAGTTTTCTCCAAAATCCCTCAGTTGTGAAAACCTTTGGCATGGGGAGCGCGCCTCTTGTTCCCCTCCCCGAGATATTCAGAGTGTGTCACTGTATTAATGTGCATGGCGTAGATGTAAGGAGAGGGTTCTTTGCGTGAAAGGAGATGTGTACTGATGAACAGTCAATGATTCATATCATGTCCTCAATCAAGGTTTCTTATCTCTGCATCATTTCAATTAGATTTAACCGTAGATGAAGATAAAAACATTTCTAGAGCAGACCTCTAATTGGACAACATTTTGAATTCATTTTACTTTTCCATAGATAATCTCTTAATCTAACCTCTTTGACTGAAACATATATGCACCCACAGGCCCCATATGTCCATAGTGCATTGCATTTTATGAAATCCTGTTTTTTGCAAAAGCCTTGATGTAGAACAGAGACACTCAAATCATTACTGCTTATTACAGACCCAAATAATAGACCTGACTATTATACACTAGTTGGCATTATGAATCATTAGCTACAACAAAATACTAATACAACATCTGAGCGACTGAAATGGAAATGGAGTGTTGTTTCCATGGAAACAACCGATGATAAAGTTGCAAGGCAAGAAGGAAGTAACAGTGAGTGCAGGAGAGTGATGTTTTATTGATTGTCTCCTTCTAATTTTGTGGAGGGAAACTCCTGAGCCAGTCGGTCCCTGTCTTCCCCCCAGTATGGAGAGGTGTTAGGTAACCGGCCATGTAAAGACCTGGTTCCAGTTATTATTGGACATATCTCTTACATCAAGATAATAACGAAAAGAAATGGACTCATGAGTCAGGGTGGATGTTATGTGAGTGCACCGGTAGGCCAATGTACAGTATTATCTCATGTGGGCTCAAATGTTCAAACTGTTTTCTGATGTGTGTTCTGCAAACTTTGGAAGACAACATTAAAATTATAAACTACTTATAACTACTTAAACTAATTCATATATAATTATAGAAATAGTTTCATGGGAGGCATAATATACTGGGAATGTTCAATTAGCTTTCATGTATTCCTACATCTTTGCTATCAAGTGTCACATGTTGCATTAGAAAAAAAGCACCTGCCATGCTAGCAGATTCATTCCTTTCCTACTGTGTAACTCCGCATTGATCTTAACTCACTCTGCGAGATCGAGCTGGTGAGAAATGACAAGTGGTGGTACGAACTGACTCACAGAGCTACTGGATGCTTGATCCATAATTTAGCAGCAGCACAGCGCGGCAGAGCACAAGCCACTCACATTCATTATTTATGAGTGTCTGCATTAGTCTGACATTACCTGCGATGGTGATAAAGGATGGTTGATGAGGAGTCGCGAGTATTCAAATTGATCTTGGTTGCAGATGGCATATCATTGTAATAGTGAATGTATTTAAATGTATTGACTGACGGGTCGGTCAGGTTGGGGATTTGATCTAATTGCCTTTGGGTAAGCTGATTTAAAGGGACTAAAAGAAGCAGTAGCAGAGCTCCTGTGTGCTCTTACATGTCAATAGTTAAACAGGAGGCAATATGGAGATGATTTAGTGTCGTAGGTTGAGGTTTAAATTTTTATTATTTTCATAACCAATATAAACAGTATTTGTCAGTCAGCCCATTATTGGCTTAAAATGCTTTAATGTGTGCGTTGTTATGACATGTAGGCTAGCCTCCAGACATTGTAGGTCCATCAGCTAAAAAGACATTTCAAAATCTGACTCTCTAAACTCAGATTTAGAGGCTTTATGTTGCCTATTCGTCTCTAAGCCGTGCATATTCATTTCATTGACTGTTAATCAAATAAATTTCACTTGCCAGAATTGAAAATCTGGCACCGTGAGGATTAGACCTAATGAATGTTAAACGAAGAGACAGGATTTCAGAAGACAGTGGGGTTTTAAGTATTTTATCCTCAACACAAAAAAGCTTCTGTTTAAAAAAAGTGAAGCTTGTGATTTGGCGATGACCCCAAACATACACTGTGGTCCAATCAACAGAAGGCGTCTCCCTAATACAAAGGGAAAGGATGACCCCCCTACCAAGGCCCCTCCCACCTCCCACTTCTCCTCCATCTGTCAGTGTCATGTCCGACAGGCAAAAGGGACACACACACACACACACACAAACTAGCACTCACACTCTCACTGGCCCAATGAGCATTCACACAAAGGATGAGGTTACTGTTATATAATGCTCAGTGCTAAATGACATCCTTCAAAGAAAACATGGCTGTAACATCCTGGAGGCAGCAGGTCTCCTCGGGACAGAACAATCAGGTTGAGATGCACACATTAGTGCAATCACCTTAATCCTGTTTAAAGAGCTAAAGTGTTATTAGGGTGAACTCACCAGGCAAAAGGGGAGAGAGAGAGAGAGGTGAGAGAGAAAGAGAGAGAGAGAGAGAGGGTGGGGGTGGGGGGGGGGGGGGGTAATAT
>CABFOQ010017606.1:1427-30386 GCA_900660455.1 Gephyroberyx darwinii | reverse complement strand
GACGGGATGCAGGACGGTTGAGTTTCTTGATGTTTCTGGATGTTTCTGGATGTTTCTTGATGTTCCGCCTGAGTTTCTGCCCGTCCGCCTGTCGCAGGAGTTGTCCTCCTTTGTTCGTGGGTGAGATAGTTTTGGCAACTAACTAACTAGAGAAGGGCTGAGAGGGTTTTATGGTGTGTCAGGAGGGGAGGTGTGTTTCCTAATTTGCATTCATCAGATTGACGATCTGATGACAGATGATTGCCATTTAGAAAAACTGCCTTTCCAGCTTAGGTTTGGAAAACATTGTTCTTCTTACTCCTTTAGGGATACGAATGACATATTTGATCACCTCACAGCAAATGTGTTTGTATGACACCAAACATCACTGTCTTACCATAAAACACTGGCGGGTAAACCAAAAGTCTTCATAACACATTCTGTGTGCCTTGAATAACCAAGATAATACATTGAGGAGTAGGGTACATCATCTGCCACAGGATGTGAAGTTCAAATCTAATAAAACACAGACAGAAATCACATTCATACAGTGTGTTGTAGAACCCTTTAATCTTCTTATTCTGTGTCTCCCTTGGAATGCTTCTATTTCCCCGGCCCTTATCAACGGTCCCATCTTCTGATGGCACCAGAGCGGGCTCGTTGAACCTGCAAAGCGTTACTTTTTGGCAGCTTTATGGGGGCGCCCCAATCCACCTTTTGCTGCGAAGGGGGTTCCTGGGAGCACAGCAGGGGTCTCAACCTTTGATCAAGGTCCTGGGAGAAGACTGTGATTAGTCTTTAGGTGTTGATCTGTATTCTGTCTGATCCTGATCCAAGTCTGAACAATCAGACTTGCTTCCTACCTTGATAGATTTCACCTGTCTGCTATCATAAAAAGGCCTTGAGGCATCATTGTGGGAGTTCAGGGTTGGGCAGGAATGCTGGGACGCCATCATACCACCGAGGGGGTGGGGATGTTTTTTAGAAGTGCATAGTTTAAACGTTCAGCTTTTCGTTACCTTAAATGTTTTAATGATAAGATAAGATGATAAGTTGGTCATTTCAAGTCTGTGTGGCTCAGCAAGTGAGTTTGGTGGCGTCACGGAGCTGGTTTTATTGTTTTAACTGTGCCCGTATTGATCAGTGTTCTGTAGACTAGGGCTGGTTTTAGGGGTTCTTATTGTGACTTTTATTGGATGGTGTGCAAGCGTGTACATGCAGTTTCCATGGTGTGCCGTGTTGGTTTTAGTTTCTTGTCAGACTCTTTGGTTGTGGTGGGTTTTTTTTAGTCACGTGTCCTTTTTAAACTGAAATGTATGTCTTGTGTTTATTACCTTATCCTAGTCCCTTTTTGAACCAGTGTCTGCCAGAATACTTGTAGTTGTGTGTTGTCTATGTATTTTAATAAACCAATGACACGTCACCTGTGTGGCCTCCTTGCTTTTATCCAGTTGCTTCATCAAAGAACCTGCGCTTTTAGTATGTTTGTATGCTAGAGGACCATACCTCTTTTAAAAAGGTGTAGTCGGTTTTAATTGCAAATTCAGTCTCCCCACGTTACATATCTATTTGCCCCATTTTAGCCCATTTTTTCCCAATGGGCTAAAAACAAGTATTATATTGTAGATATTTTTCTATTTGTCATTATCAACCCAGGCTCTGTGCTGATCTATGATTCTTTGTATGTATGTTTTCATTCCAGTAATAGTTAAATAGCCCTGCAGCTTTTAGGCTTAGACCTACTGGTTGGACAGGTAGCACCACCCTCTCTACAAAATCCTCCTCCACCCCAAAAACACCTCTTCCTGGAGACAGGACAGCGGCTTTGTAGGACCGACAGTAGGCAACCTCTGGGAGAGAGACGGAAAGGAAGATATCATGGCAGAGACTTCAGCTCAGGTAAATAACAAAGTGTGAGAAACAGCAGGACCTTTCCTGAAAAAACAGAATGCCAAGTTATCCAGAGCTATCTTAAATAATTCAGCACTGGAGTTTGTCTCACTGGCGGGGTCAATGACCATGGAGCCAAACCGATCCGTCTATCTGAGGACAAGACAGTGGTCAGTTTTAATGATAAATAACCATTACTAAATCCTAATTCAGTAAACTACCAATCAAAAACACTATTTTTATTTTTTTATATTTTCAAATGTCTATTCCTTTTGGAGAAAGATAGCAATCAAATGTTGCATATTTACATCAATCCATATTCATATTTTAAAATTTCTTATACAAAAAAACTTTTTTGTGTAAATACCCTAAGGCTCGTGAACACGAGTGACGCTCATTAAAATCTGACGAATCACAGCGCTGAAAAGGAAAGGGGCTCATGAGGAAAAAAGGGCGTTACTAGTGATATCGTTAAAAGAAACTCTATATGGCGAAGACACATCTAGCATATAATATATACCCCATACAATTGTACAATTTCTAATTTTATCAAAGTATGTATATATGTTACGGTACATTTACCGATAAATGTATAGCCTATATCTGAGGCTCTCTCTCAGTCCAAAATACCTGGATTTTGTAGTAAACTGAAAACGGGGGAGATTCAATCACGTAACAAGAAAAAAAGTCAGACCTTGCATCGGTAAGTGTCCATGCATCACATAGTGAGGACGGACGGAGAAGCGCTTTTCTTCTTTCTCATTTAATTGGCCTTTACTTACTTACCTAGTTTGGCCAGTTGATGCCTTATTGATTTGATATTTTAGGCCGATAGTGGATGCACTAGCCTACAAACGTCATTTCCATCCATGTGCAAAAATATGTGGATGCCAAAACATGCTTGCATCCCAATTAAACAGTTTAAATGTGATTTTAAAGAATGTTTCAAATGTGGCCAATAACCTTCAATGAGGCTTTTTTACTGACAATTCATCCAAAGAAGTGTTATGGAAAGGACAGGACAGGCAAGGACTGACCAGCGGTTTCCACTCACATTAACAGATTTAACACATTTACTAATTCCCACATTCACCATAACATATATAGGCCTACCACAAAAAGACCAATTTACACAATGGGTAAGACCTCAGGGATCAACATGGTGTCACTAGGATGGATGAATATAAAAGCAAGTGCCAATTATAACTTGCTGTGTTGATATGCAATCAGTGGACACACCTCACTGACCTCATGCACGTGTGCAGAATGTGGAGTTTGTGCGGACAGGCTATGGCAAGAACACAGTCAAGGTGCTGTACATCAGGAGACAGGGGGCCCACCACTACATCATCGAGCTGAAGGCGGATGTGGAGCTCACACTCAAAACCCGTAAGGACTACCTAGCCGGAGACAACTCGGACATCATCCCCACCGATACCATCAAGAACACCGTCCATGCCCTGGCCAAACTCAAGGGGGTAGGTATCCACCTCTGCTAACACATTATTGTTACTAGCAACCTCAGGCAGGGGCATAGCTAGGAATTATGGGTCGTATAGTCAAGAAGCAACTCTCCCCCCCAACATCTTTATTTTTCCATCTGTGACAGACATCTGTGTCTACCCATCCACAACTCAAACATAGCTCCACACATTCATTTACTGATCAATTATCACACACCGTTCCCTAATTGAGATCACGGGTGTTGGGCTCTACCATGACAGTGCTAATCGGCTGTTATAACCAAACTTTCACCCGTACTCCAC
Source organism: Gephyroberyx darwinii (assembly GCA_900660455.1). Taxonomy (NCBI): domain Eukaryota; kingdom Metazoa; phylum Chordata; class Actinopteri; order Trachichthyiformes; family Trachichthyidae; genus Gephyroberyx; species Gephyroberyx darwinii. The sequence goes on along the minus strand of CABFOQ010017606.1, from coordinate 26,751 downwards.
TGGTCAAAATCTAACAGTTGCTGCATTATATTTTTGAAGATGTTTTTTTTTCCAGTTTTCTAGATTTCCACCCATCAGGTACCAATTTAAAAGCTTTGGCTTGATGTTTAGGTATATGCTTTTTATTAGTGATTTCATTTAAACCAGACAAAGGGTGTACAGTATATTGCACTTAAGGAAGATACAAAATTGGGATGAGATATCAAACCTTTTGAATGCAGCCGCCAAATAAGGCATGGATACCAGCCTGTCATGCTGTTTTGGGGTGGTATGTGTCTCTTCAGGTAACGACCATCGAGCAGTTTTCCCTGGACATCTGTCATCATTTCCTGACCTCCTTTAACCATGTGCTGAGGGCCAAGGTTTACATGGAGGAGGCTCCCTGGAGGAAGTTGGAAAAGGTATAAGATAGAACTAGCTATCAGTCCTGGGCAAAACAGAAGCTGAAGAAGAGTTGATGAATAGATGAAAAAGCAGGATTAAATCAAGGGCACTTCAATTCGTCCAAACATCTGCAATAAAAATCTGCAATGTTTTTTTCCTGGTTTGGCGTAGATGAGTGGAATGATAGTCTAAGAAGATGCACAATAAAATATATTTTGTTGTTTCTCAGAACGGCGTAGAGCACGCTCATGCGTTCATCTTCAGCCCAGAAGTTTTGCACTTCTGTGATGTTGAACAGAATCTCCATGGTGAGTAGAAAAGACACGTACAGGCACAAACACACACAGCACATGTACCATGTATGTCAGTATGTGTTATTGCGCAAGTTGTCGATATCTTTCGTTCGGATTCTGATGATTATGTTCTCACCACAGGCATCCCGGTGCTCCACAGCGGGGTGAAGGACATGAAGGTCCTGAAGACCACCCAGTCTGGTTTCGAGGGCTTCCTCCGAGACCGCTTCACTACTCTGCAGGAGGCCAAGGACAGGTGTTTCTGCACCTCTGTCTACGCTAGGTGGCGCTACGGCAGGATTCAGAACATCAACTTTGACGCTGCATGGTAACTCCATAAAGGGAACATTGCATTACTGAGTTCATGAATGACTTAGTTATAAGTGTCCATGATGGAATCTGTGAACCATCATTTCAAACACATCAGGAGTAAGAGCAAATAATATAAAATAGGAAACAGAAAGAAAAATGCAAGGAAATACTGCTCTTCTGTTAGAAATGAATGGGAGATATGTCCAAAAAATCCTGAAAACTAGAAAAATAACATCCCTTCTTAATGATCAGCACAACTTTTCTTGCAGGAAATGTGTTAAAGAGACGATAATTGAGAAGTTTGCTGGCCCATACGACCGTGGAGAGTACTCTCCTTCTGTGCAGAAGACCCTTTACGACACACAGGTCCTGGTCCTGGCCAGAGTTCCTGAGGTAGGCCTACATGTCGAATCATGAGAGCAATAAAACCACGATCACCTCACATCCATTTGCAGTGAGATGTGGCTAAAAAGATGTGTTAAAAAAAGGAAAATACTGCAAATAAGTCAATTAATACATTTATCATTACATTAATCATGTCATCCACGTGTCCCTACATTCACTTATGCACACAAACATCCACACAATCAGCCACTGTTGGGTATGAGTGTGTGGATGATCAAGCATAATATGTACAGTGTCTGGACCATCCAATCAAAAGCTTTGAATTTCAGTAATAGACCACATGTAGCACAAGTATGCACTGCATTCAGAAAACAGGTTGTGAGTGTTCTGTCTTTCAGGTGGACGAGATAGAGATTGTCATGCCCAACCAGCATTACTTCAACATAGACATGACAAAAATGGGCCTCACAAACAGGGATGAAGTAAGCCCACTAAAAACATTTTTACTACGGCAGCTACTCTTAAGTTGTCCAGTCATGCCACAACTCAGTAACTGATATTTTGTTTTTTTTCAGGTTCTTCTGCCACTGGATAACCCATCAGGGAACATTACAGGGACTGTGCGCAGGAAACAGCTATCCAGGCTGTGAAGACATCCAGGCCAACCTATAAATCACAGATTGCACTTGTGCTATAATCTATCAATCTGACCTAAACTATCCAATAGGATAGTCCATCTGACACTATCGAGACCAAAGAACAGAGATTCTCTCTCTGGTTAATTCAAATGTGCAATAAAACATGATTCATGAAACGCAAACCACTATAAATAAATTGATGAAGCAATATTGTTCTTTGGTGAGAAAAGAGCACCATTTATTGCAAATCTTTGATTCAGATACTCAAACTCCAGTGTTATGTTGGACATATACATTGGTCATACACGCACACACACTTCAATATACTCGTCTTTGAGACAAAGCTGAAAGCACCACAGGTAAGAACATATGAATGAGAATCTGTCTATACACATAAATATCTCCATATCAAGATAGCCTAGACACAGTAGGTGAGCAGGAGAACAGGGCATTCAGAGGACTGCTTTTTGTGTCTGGGAAAACAAAATGCTTCATTGTTGCATGCTATGAACAACTCTTGGACTCTGCTGTGCATTTAACAGCATAAAAAGTGATCTCAGGGCAAAATGGGATGCATCATAATTTTCTGTATGTATCAAAGTGTTCACATACGACGGAACATACACGTTTTTCAACTATATAATATGATCTTATATACAAATACTTTTTTGTAACCAAGATTGGTCGATTCACTTCGCACGCACAAACACACATACATACACACACAAAAAAAACAGCAGAAAAGTTCCTTCTTTTAAATAAAAAACACATAAAATACATATTTCAAGCAGCAGAAATAAGAATGGCTGAAAGGGTAAACAGCTTACTGGACCCCGTGTCAACCCATTTTAGGGTCCACGCTTATAAAAACATACAGCATTCGAATCGTTCCTGTCTGCCCGTTAAGGTGCCACTGTGGCCAGAGGAGTCTTTGTGAAGTGGCAGCTAACCTGGGGTCTCCTGACATGTTGATTGTCATTGAGGGGGTGCTGGGTCGGCCAAGGGTGCTATGAGGCGTTGCTCTTCAGGTGTTGAGTTTGCAGCGGCTTCACGTGGTACTCGTAGATCTTCAGTGCAGGGCCCAACTTTATCGACAGTCCCGTCAGGACGTCGTTACGTGTCATCAGGAGCAGGGACTTGCCGTCGATTTCCTGCCACGTGGAGTGATAAAAGTTTGATTGACGTCCTGTTTTTTTTGCGTGGTGTGATAGAAATTTAGAGCAAAAAGAGCAATCTGACTAACCTGATCCTGAAAAGCAGTGGCTTGCTCCTCAAACCCTGTTGCTTTGAAGTAATTGACGACGTCTGCTACCCCCCAGTTGGCAGGGTCCGGCAGCTGGCCATTCTCCACAGGGCTGTGGGGTCACGTTGAAGGGAATTACGTGAGGGACATTTACCATGCACGCACATTGTACTGTAAAAATCTTCTTAACACCCATACTTTCAAATTATTCAACAAAGAACGTCTTACACTAAGTTGATACAATACCTTTTAGTGTCAACAGAGCCATTCGCCTTGTCATCCATGCCAGCTGTGAAAAAAACAAAAAAAACAATTGTCATCAAATCAAAACATGCCTATATGTTATTCCAGTAATTTTTCAGGCAACTTTACTTCTCAAACATGGTTTGAAAGTTACTTGAGGATGACAGATTATTTTCAAATATAAGCCCCCCCAACATGAGCTCTTCCTTATATAGTTAGGTCTTGGCTCCCCCCCCCCCACCATCTACTACTACAGAAGTGGAATGACCTGAATAGATTTAGACACAACTGGCCTCTTGCTGTAACGTTGATGCAAGCAGGTTCAACGGTTAGAACAATGTCTAACTCATTTCCTGAGAGAAACCCCAGGGCCACTAGACTGAAGTATCAATAATTGCCCCTTGAGTGATCAGTGAAGTTGCCTGAGTTTTAGACCACGCAAAATTAGTCGCCATTTGCAAAATAAGTCCCTTACAATCTGTAACGTTACAGTAAATTTTCATTAGGTGTCTTCTCCGGAGAACTTAGTGGGTTGACAGCTCCAACAGGACCATTGTTTCTCTCCCAGGCGGGCATTCACTGGATGTTTCTTCTGGACTAACAGTAAAATAAATATGTAGCGTTACAGAAAAAAACAAGCAGAAACCAAACGAACCTAAAGATAACAAGTGAACACAAGGAAGCTGACGTTACTTCAAGAATTTGACAGCTGCAAAAATTACGATTTCTAAAAACCACGATATGAAAACTGTAACGTTAGTTGATATTAACAAGCCTAAAAATAGCAGATATCGATCAAATATTAAATTGATGACATTAACAAATAACGTTCAATACAACAAAGTATTTTACTTCAATATATATATATATATAACGTTAAGATAGATGACGATAGCTAGCTAACTGCTACTTGGTATCTGGTATTAAGCTAACAAGGGATAAGTTAGCTGGGTTAGCTAACACAAATCTTACCTTATTTTAGATGATTCCTGCTTGACGATGAGCTCACCCACGCTACAAACGCACTTTGGATAACTTAAAAAAAATCTAAAAATAATTTACGACTAAGGAAATTAAAATATTCACGTAATAAAATTAGGATTTGATCAAGTACAACCAACTAGCATCTCTTCATCGGTTTTGGCTTCCTTCGCCTACATGATCCCAGAGATTCTTGGGAAGTGTAGTTTTTGCCCGTTTACAGGTGACAACGCTTGTAGTTCATCTGGACCAAGGAAGCAGCTGAAGGGAAATACTGATGAAATACTTACTAATGGCAGGAGAAATGGGAGAATTTCTTGTATCTAAAACCAAAAGGGCCATAAGGTTCTGTAGCTCACTGGGTTGAACATGGCACTAACACTGCCTGGGTTTGGCGGTCCCACGGTCATGGAAAACCTGGAAAAGCCATGGAAAAACATGTTCTATAGTCCTGAAAAGGTCATCCATGACCGTTTCATATCACAAAGTCACTGCAGCATTTGTATCCGCAGGATTTCTTCAGATTAAATACAAACAATTCTCATTTTTAATACAAAGAATTTATTACAGTGACATATCCTTTGTTACATAAAATCTGCTACAGCAAAGTATGGTATACTTTCCTTGCAAATACAAGTAAATATGGGTGGGGAAAAGTGTCAGCCTTCTAAATGATATTGTGCAAAATATCCAACAAACTAAATACAGAGATATTCATATTATTTATCCCATACTGGCATGTGTGACTATAAGGAACTCAAATTAAACTGATTCTTTAGTAAGGAGTGTGAGGTGGCTCAGGAAAAAAGTGCCATCATTTACATCAAATAACTTTGACAAACATTACACACATGGGGGATAATGACACATAAGATTTGCTGTGGATTGACTGCACATTTTCTGGGAACATTTACACATAGGCAGTTTGGATTGAAACATGCTGGATTCCCAGGGGTGGAGTTTTCAGACTATGTCCAAATTAAAATGATTTTGGCTTCTCCTAAACGCTCCGCCATTACATTCTGTTCACCCTTCTTAACAAACTGGGAAAACAATTTTGGATTCTCATTAAAGCATGAGTTTAATTTCCAAGGTGGAAAAAAATATCTTAAATAGGCATGAGAGGCATCAATGTCTATTACCCGTGGTAAATACGACTGTTTATTTATATAAAGGTAAATGGAAAAAAAAAAGTTAAATAAATAATCCAATATTTTCACTCTTTATAACACATTTGTGAATAAAACATTTGGAACCTTCATACATACCGGGAGCTATGCAAGCTTAAACATTTAAAAGGAAAATTTATTAGACATTTCTAAATATAAATAAAAAACAGCATAAGAAATAGTTGTGCCTTTTGAAATGAAATAAGGGTTAAATGAAATGTCACATGCTTGACCTTTGAAAGAAAAAAAACAAACGTGACATTACAACTTCAGATTCAGGCATTGCCAATATCCATATACAGTACCTTAAAAAGTATTCAGTCCCCAAACTTTTCACATTTGGTTGTCTAAGATTCTGGATTTAATTTGAACTAGATCAAATTACATTTTTTTCCCTACTCATCTACAAAGCCTTGAGCACCATGTCAAATAATGACATATAAAACAATAATGTATCATTATTTTCAAGGTATAAAATGAAAAAAATGGGTTAAAAAAAGATTTGATTGCCCCACAACCCTGAGTGTCCGACTTGAAATGTCCTTGAGCAAGCCTCTGGCCTCCCTGTGGAAGGCAGGCAAAGACAATTTTTCCCTTCAGGCATCAAAGTATCACAAAACAAGAGCAATTAGGGCATCAGTTTCTGACACCTGAAACTTCAACAAGAACAGACACCTTGGTGGTTGTGGGGACCGAACCTGTGTCTACCTCCCACGCCTGGAAGAATTTACAGAGGCAGGGACTGCATTTCAGCAGCAAGGACAGGCAAAGTGTCAGAATTGATGGGAAAATGAATGGTGCCCAGTATAGAAAAATCCTGGATTAAAAAACAAACAAAAAAACAAATAAACTGGGGAACAGATTTGTATTTCAACAGCACAATGAGCCAAAGCAACAGAGCAGTGGTTTACAATGATGAAAATGGATGTTCTTCAAGAGTCCAGTCAGATTCCTGACCTTATTCCTTTTGAAAACCTGTGGCAACACCACACAATTTCTGTCCATTATCGTTCCCTGACTGACCTGACTCAGTTTGAGCAATTTTAAAAAGGAAGAAAGCTCAAATATTGCTCCATCACAGTGTGCAAAGTGGGTAGAGACTTATGTAAAGAGGCTACGGGTTATAATTGCTGTAGGTAGGTGGTTCAACTGAGTAGTGATGTGAAGGAATGAATACTTAAAGGTCATGATGATTGTTTTTTCTTTTTTATTATTTAGTTTTACGGGAAGTGTGCCAATCTAATGCATCCAAGTACCAGGCTGTGAGACTATTCATGTATAAAAATGGGATGGGAGCTGAATACTTTTTCAGGGCACTGTTAGCTTGTTGTGACACTCTTGTACAAACGTGACAAAGACAAACATGCAGGAGTAAAAATGGGAAAAAAAACAAATATGGCAGTTACACAATATCTTCCAGGTGCTTTGCTAAAGAACTTTTAGCATTTCAAAACAAAAAAGTGAGAAACGACCAAAAAAATGGACAAACTATGTCCATGTGACCAACACAGCTTCACAGCCACAGCTACGTACCCTCTGGAAAAATGACAAACTGACCTTTCAACTTTTATCAATATATTAAAAAAAATGCCCTGTCAATACACTTCATAAGCATATCATAAGAAAGATGACCTATTGTATGAAGCCACAGAATTAAAGCCCATCGGTTTCCTTTCTGGTGAGACAGTTGTACCTGAAAAATATATAATCTCATTCTATTCAATTGAATACCATACCTATTCTGAGGTAAGAGGAAATGTCCCATGATCAGATATGGAAAACAATGCTACGATTGATGAACTAATACAGCACTGACATGTTTCTGCTTCATAATTAGGCTTGCCGCTCTGTGCTAACCCTCCTATTGAAGAACTGAATGCCCGTGTGCTAAAACACTGAAAATTCAAGAGTTCATTCAGTGTTTCTGAATCCTTTCCTTCACTGGCTGCCATTTCTTTGTTTAGGTTTTGGTCATGCTTTAAAAAACACAAAGTGTTTTAAAATCTTATGTCTGATATATGTATATTTCTATATGCACAAAGACAAAGTTCTACTTCTTAAGGACAGCAAATGTTGAATAATTTCTAATGTTAAATGTTGAATGAACAATAAACTTGAATTGAACCCTAAAACACACTCAGGCATGTAACGGACAGTAACTGGTAAAACTCACTGGCAGGAACTGGAACCGAAAATCCCTTTCTATTTCCCGAAAACTTAAAATCACAAAATGTGCAATACCAGCTAATACAATCAATCACTCTTTGTGCCACTGTAAAACGGGCATATAATTCGATTTCGTCTTGCTTTGCAAATAATCACTTGAATTGAAATGAGAGGGAAGAAATTCTAGAAAGTGGCAAACATAAAAACAAACAGAAGAAAAAAAAAACAGAACAGGAAAAAAGATAAGAAAATGTGGTCTAGTATTTTTGTGTTGCAGCACAAGGGGTGTCTGCATAATGTGCCTGTGTATACGTTAGTGCTAACTGCACGCGAGGAGGATCATGGCAAGAAGGACCTCATTCAGCCTTGTGGAATGAAGGAACTAGGCAATTGTTTTGAACACGTGACGGTCTCAGCTCCACCCTCAAAAGAGTGCAAAAATATCCCAAAGCTTGTGAGCCCTGATGGGACCCTTGCCCACTCGCTAGAATTCTGCAAACTCTTTTGCACACTTTTCTGTTTGCGAGACATGAATGTCCTCCTCTTCATAATCATCAAAGTTGCTTGTGTCTCCTGGTCCTCTGCACTTTGGCGTGAAGGGGGCCTCAACCTGAGAATATAACGGAAAATTGAGAAAAAGGATAATTTGATACCTATCGAACGATACGTCAACATTTCCTTTCACAAATGCTATAGATTTATTTTGGGATACATGAAATTCCTAAATATAGAGATTCTAGTCTCATCATTTTGTCAAACAAGGACTTACGTTACCTACTATTCTTTAATCATAATGCAGAATTAAAACAAAGAATTATCAATCATTTGGTAAGTGCCCTGGCAGGTATCTCATTTTGGAACACAAGTCTTCATTTCATGTTACTAGATCCAGAAACATGTAATAACATAAAGGCTCGCAAACATGGCTGTACATTCTTTAATAATGTACAGAGACCTACCTTCCTCTCGTAGATGGCAATCCAGTCTGTTGTGGAGAACCACTTGTGATTTTTTATGTCATTCACGCCGTTCTTCAGGTTGCCAAATCTCTTGGTCAGGTCTACCTGGAGCAGGTTCCTCAGCAGATCTTTCAGGTCGGAGCTAAAGTGAGAGGGGAATCTCACCTGCAAGATCGAAGAAAATAAAATAAAACAGAACTTTGGATTATCAAGCATGAATGACAGAAAATGACAAAATCCACCAGTCAACAACAATTTGTTTTAGTATGCTTGGTTACAGGCATGCAGTAAAGAACCCTAGGAGGAACAATGTCAAGTAGGTCCTCGTGGTTTTTAACAGCTTCATTTAAAATCAACTCAATGGCTGAGTAAGTCTTAAGAGTTTGCCCATGGCAATTTCTGTGCACCTTGCCAGACACAATCTTTTCGTAGATCTGGATAGGCTGATCAGCAAAAAAGGGAGGGTACCCAGCAGCCATCTCATAGATAAGAACTCCAAGCGCCCACCAGTCCACAGCTTTGTTGTAGCCCTGGGAAGACAGGAACAGGAAAAAAATCCATTAATTCCAAAGGCTCCAGTGGGTTGCCTGTCTTACCAACTTACCTTTACCATGCAACACCTACCATGTTGGAATGTGCCTCGTCCAAAACATTTCATTGTACAGTATGACTGTAAGTGATGCTGCACATTTGATAATAAATGACTTGAACTTGAACAACACTACCTCGAATGAAAACAGGCCATGATAGTCAGAAAGGCCATCACATGACCTTGAGGCACAGAAATAAAACTGTATGTGGGCTCTGTTGGACATGAAGGGCCCACCTTGCTGAGGATGATCTCTGGAGCCAGGTACTCAGGAGTTCCACACAATGTCCAGGTCCTGCCTTTTACTCTTTTGGCAAAGCCAAAGTCTGTGACCTGAGGGAAGAACAGCAACACCATCAGAACTAGGAGTAAGGGCACAGTACTACATGTCTGATGCTCGACTATTTGGACTACATTTGCTTGTCAGTTTATTTTATTTAGCCTTAAATAATCCAGGGGAAATTGACTGAGCATGTTTGCTCTATTTCAGCACCACACAGCTTCACATTCATATACTTCCACACATTCACCCTTGGCAGCTGGCCAGTCTTCTACTGTTTGTTAATGAGCATCTCCATTGGAGCAGTTGGGGGTTAAGTGCCTTATTCTGGGGCACCGCAACAGTAATTGATGAGCGAGGGAAGTGTTTTTCATTCACTTTCCTCATCCAGTAAATTACTGATAATGGATGACCTTTCATTGATCTTTTACAATTGTTTAATTACATAGATTGTGTACCTGGATATACCCATGTTGATCTATGAGCAGGTTTTCAGGCTTCAGGTCTCTGTAGATGAGGTCTAATGAGTGGAGGTACTCAAAGGTGAGTACTATCTGAGCTGCATAAAATCTTGCATGGTGTTCACTGAAGGAAGGAAAAGTACACAGAGTCAGACGCTTTCTCGCAATGACAGATGACGCAACGAGTGAAAGCACGGTGAAAGAAGAAACAAACAAATGCAGTGTGACACCAAGTAGCCACAGCCTCTCTGCAACAGGATACTATGGGGTTTATGGGAAATGTAGTCTTAATTTTGAGAAACACTAGCACTAACAACACTACCGGTGTGAGAAAGCTTACTAATCGTCTCGTCTTGTTTACGGCAAATACCAAGGTGTTACAATTAATTTGACCACTATATATTGATGTTTAAAAATGTTACACACAGCACATTTATGCCAGTTAGATGACTTTTAACACCAATATCAGCATAGAAAAATGTATGTAATAAGATGGAAAAAAACAGCAGACCCATCAGAATATGTCTATATGAGTTGAATACTTCCTAGAAAAGTAACATGCCAAGAACACTTTAAACACTGAATCAAACTTAAACAGTATTTCTAGTATTCAAACACATTTTCCATTTTAGAAGTCTGTGAGTTTTCTGTCAGCTGACTGCAGGCTTATCAGAATATGGACATGACGTGGAGCCCCAGGGCAGAGATAGCTCCACTGGAGTTCACAGATGAACAAACCTGTGAGCCGACCTCACCCCCCACCCGACCTCACCGACCTGTGTGTCTCCCCAGGTCGACTCACCCCGGGGCACTGACGCCAAAACCAGAGACCGGGAGGATTTTCAGTTCCCTTCATCCCCCTTCCTTTTCCCCCACGTTCACAAATAAAAAAAGATTGCATGAGTTTGCACGACAATCTAAGCCACCGTCTGGTTTTCCTTCTCTTAAAGAGCCACCAGAGACTGTCTGCCACAATGACTGGACTCATTTCTCAAGAGAAGAACAGCGCACCAACAAAACAAACATTTTGTAAGACCTCTAAAACTGAATTTAAGACTTAAAATGCTATATTTAACCATTTTAGGCCTTGAGTTTAGATAATATAATTTAAGACTTTTTCAGGGCCTGCAGGAACCCAGAAAATGACTGTTTACAATATGCAACAAGCATAGAAATGTAAATTGACACTGAACAATAATATTTTTCTCTACTTTTCCAGGAATTTTATGTAATTTGTAAAATGTTCAAAGCTGAAAATCATCAAATTCATTTTCCACGCTTTTCCAGATCTGTGTAGGACCCTGTGTTTAATCCCTTCTAAGGCTTGAATTTAATACGAGGCATTTTAAGGTGAGAGAGACCCAGTGCCTGAGTGGTTGAGGACAACATCCAAAGTAAAAAAAAAAGAAAAGAAAAAAAGAAACCTTTCCGCATGTAGACTATACCTGAACCTCCCAATGCGTCTGAGGTGCGAGAACATCTCTCCTCCAGGAACGTACTCCATCACCATGTAGAGGTTTGAGTTGTCCTGTTAAACAAAGCAAAATACTTTATTGCAGGGGAATACCCAATGACCATGTGTAAACTGCTGTTAGTGTCTTTCAGGGTGGGAAAATGAACACTGGTACATCTTGGCTGTGTCTGGTAAGTTTGTCTATTCTGTCGAGGTCCTCTAATTTTGAGATGTACCAACCACTGCAGAGGGTGTACAAAAAAAAACATTTGCTTCCTTGGTAAAACAAATAAGGCAGCTGGTAATGTAAGCCTTTTTAATCAGCTGGGTGTAAGACGTGAGCATGAGCTTGTACCTTGAAGGAGTACTCCAATCTGACGAGGAAGGGGAAGGAGACGGCCTGTAGTATTCTCTTTTCGTTTAGTGTGTGCTCTATCTGCTTCAGCTTCACCACCTAGCAAAACAATGCACAAGTAAGATATAAGCAAATGCATGATATACGCTTAATGAGTGCTCTGTGTGTCTTCTACAAATTCAGAAGCACAATTGGGTAAAGCAAAGCCATCCGGACCCAAAGGGCTTTTTCAAACAGTGCTGTGTGCCTTCTGAAAGCATTGTGTTCTTGAGCCCTCTGTGACGGACTGATAAAGGGGCAAAAGGTTAAGCAACCACAAAGGGGTCAATTGAAAAGCCATATACTGTAAAAAGGCAGTGTAAATTGAAAATCAAATAGGTGTATTTCTTAGCAAGCTAACATATGAAAGGACAGAATGCTTCGACATGAGCGATGTATTGAAGACGTGCTAACCTCCTCCTAAGACTTTCACATCAGTATTTTACAGAGTGAAACCCTCATGTGAGGCAGTGTTGAGGTTTTCAATAAAACCATCACCATGTATGACTGTACATGAGAGCGAAATTTTCCATTTCCTTTTGTGAGATGCATAACATTTATCTACAGCATTTGTGAAACATGTAGCTATGTGAATTTTCTTTGGCGGATGTTTGACGGATCAGAGAGAGATAGCTCCTTACTAGGCCAGTTCTTATGAGATGGGTTAAGTTGTTTGCTTAAAAACCGTCACCCACTTTCTGTTTGTCCAGGATCTTCATGGCGTAGAACTGGTTTGTTCCTTTATGTTTGACAAGCATAACTCGTCCGAATGAGCCGGTGCCCAAGGTCTTGAACCTATCAAAGTCGTCCAGGCCAGTTGTGCTCTGAGGAAACACATTATCAGTGGGAGTGAGACCGCAAGCTGTGACGAGAAGATGGCTCAATTCTGTTTGTAAGTTTGGTCTATTTTGACTAACTAGTACAAGTAAATAACAATAATCATAATAATAATAAATATACTATATAAAAGTTACAAAAGTTCCATAGTGCTTTACAGAAACAATAAAATCAGGCAAAAGCATGGGAAAGAAAAAAATAAAAAGGGCATAAAAACAATTTGACCAAAGCCGATTAAAGTCAGTAAAAGTCAATTTGACTTTTAACAATTCGAACAAACCCAAATAAAAGCCAAAAATATCAGAAAAGAAATAAGAGCAATAACAGGCGAGTGAAATAAAACAATTATAAAAAGGCCTTTCTATAAAAGGTTCTAAGCATGGATTTAAAAGATGACACAGACTCCTCAGGCAGGCCAGTCCAAAGAATAGGGGCTAAGACTGCGAAAGCCCAGTCACCTTTAGTTTTTAGTGTATGTTTGTTTCACCTATTCCTGAGTTGGTGACTTGCACAGGATCAACTACACACTGACCAAGGAGAAGTAGCATTATATTCTGCAGAGGCATGCCCTCCCTTCTGGCTTAAAGTTTGTGGAAGAGGAATCATTTTCCAGCAGGACAATGACCCTAAACGTTTTGGGGAAATTCTGAAACAAACGCATTCTTGGTAGTGGACTCCGACTTTTGGACCCCACTCTAGCTCACAGTGAAAACACATAAGGCTAATGGGGATGTTATTGACACAGTACAATTATGCAATCAACCTCTAGCCCTCAAATCTATAAGATCTGGGCCATTTTGCACGACAGGAAGTAGCTAGGCTTGATCACACAAAATGTCTAATCAACAGCCCGAAATATTCAGGAAATGAAACTCACTTGTGCAAAGCTGTCACAGACAACAACTTGATTTAACTGATCTCTTTACCTGTGGTGGACATTCCCATTTTCTTAGAAAATCTTCTTTGGCTTTGGCTAAGAACTCTTTCACTAAAAAAGGGACAAAATTGAGAGACAACAATCAGCATTTTGGTACACAAACAAGGACAGTCAACATGTTCAAGGAATAGATTAACACACTAATGAAACAAATCAATTTTAAGGTCAGGTGAATGTCAAGTACTGGGGAGGCAATACTGTACTTGACAATAAAGGGAAAACTAATTTACAAAATCCAAAACCAAACACCTAAGCAGGAAATTCTAATTAATAAAGAGATGCAAAGAGCTCTCATGAACTTTACAGAAATGGCCAATTCAAAGAGAAGCTGTTCTGCATCCCTTTCAGGAGTAATTGGGGGAGGAAAGCAATATAAAAAACAGGCAGAGAGAAAGACCAAAAGGCAGAACATAACTGGGTCTACAGTGCAGGCATTAGAAGGACAGTGCATTGCGAAAATCACAGCAGACATGAGCTGTCCATAGTCACAGAGGCATTGTAGGTGTCAAGATTAAATTGCTGTGTTGCTGCACTTTGTGATGCTGTTGTTGGTTTACATGCATACTTAGCAATGAAGCATTGCTGTATATGTGGAAGCTGTATGTTAACAGATAGCCTAAATTTGTTTTTAAATCATTGTTAGCATATTTAGACAAAATATAGGCCTGGTAGGCCTAAGTTGTATGACAATATGAAGTAAGCACAACACCTCTCTCTGTGACTTAAGATGGCTTATGGAAGAATGAGCATACCAAAAGTCTCTACAGTTCACCAAGGGTTTGCAGGAATATTCACCCACATGGATGGAAATGATGGAGAGAAGAAAGAGAGGGAAGAAACGTTTATGAAGTGCTAAAAACAAGAACATTAGAGATTCAAGTGGATTAAATGTAACATACAACAAAAGGACATTGAAGAAGACGACATAAGGCACTCCTACCACCTGACTGAAATAAAAGCCTGACTAAATCATTTTAGATGTGAACAATAAGATCATTTTAGTCTAAATGACTAACAACTATATTTCATTCTATGGTTATGGGAAGAATGAAGTCAAAAACAATCAAGGAGGGCGGTGCCATGTTAATATCATCATCAATAAGAAAACTTTAATAAGACTAATATTTTAGTTATATACAGTTATGCTACACAGCAACATGTGGATATTTATTCAATCAATCAGGAGTTCAATTCTGTAAGCAGTCTTTAAGATACAGACCTAATTGTTACCAGTATTAAAGTCACTTCCTAGCCTACACTGAAACTGTTAAAACTAAAAGATCGACAAAGAAGGGGGAAAAAACAACAGTGATTGAAAAGACATTTAAAAGAACACAGAAAAACACATTTCATACTTGGAAAATAGTACATAGAAAATGACAGGACGTAGATACTAAGATGAGGCGAGCAACTGAAGCGCCACAAATGGTGTGCACTACAAAGTGTTGTTATGCAATAGTGGGGTAAATATTAACACAGATCCCTATTACTAAGATTTAGCCATTTTGACAACTTCAGTCAGAAATGTATCTGATGCAACAGACTGACTTTTAAAACTCTAAGAGACCTGCAAAGTAATATCATGTCACATTCATTTCAGCAATTGTGAACTTGATGAAGGTAAGGAGAAACATCCTGACCACTCAAAACTACTTATAGAACCAGGCTGCTGCTTGCAGACTTGAGGCCTGATGAAGTAAAGGAGGCCAACTGAAGAAGCAACAGTATGTCTAAAAACACATTTAATCAAACTTGAAAACCTAAAAAGGGCAGCCCCGTTTAACTTCACTTATTTTGATTTAAAAACAACTTGTCAAATGCGTATTTTTTTTTTTTTTTTTTTGGTGGAACTGTTAAAAGACAATTTGCCCACAAACATATATATATAAACTATACATACAAATATACATAGCCTAAAAGTAGTAAAAACCATCCAGCTCTGAGCAACAGAGGGTGGCTGACACCTGCTGAGTGTGAAAACAACACCACACTTACTCAACTTATCCCAAATGATGACGAACTCAGAGATATGAGGCCCCTCATTCTCTTGTCCTTTCTGCTCTTGGCTGCCTTTGCGATTTCTGTGGAACAGTCGGTTGGCCAATTCATCCAGTTTTAGAAAGGAGTGATCCTTTCCCTGGGCCATTTCAACATTAATTTCCTGGCGTTTAACTGACAAAGCTCACAGCCAGAGTAACAGTTTTCCGTCTGAAGCCCAAGAAGTGATATAGCCTAAGCTTCCTGTATGCACCCAAGTGCACTGCAATGCTTGGTTAACCACACACAGTTAAGCTTCCTGTTCAAGTATTCTGCTTCAGTTTGAGCGGCCAACTACGTATCTGCTCTGACTATACTGTGTCAGTTGAATGCATTTATAACGTTTACCATGCACAACAGTGTTTTGTTTGGCACAAGTACAT
Organism: Gephyroberyx darwinii; assembly: GCA_900660455.1. Lineage (NCBI taxonomy): Eukaryota > Metazoa > Chordata > Actinopteri > Trachichthyiformes > Trachichthyidae > Gephyroberyx > Gephyroberyx darwinii. The sequence goes on along the minus strand of CABFOQ010017606.1, from coordinate 10,647 downwards.
GAGAAACAAACCTGTTAGCCTCAAGTGAAAACACTGCACAGCTAGGGTGCATTAGATAAATAGGGTGCTGATAAGGTAATGGTAGGCCTGTAACACCCACTAGCTTAGAGACAAGTTCTCTTCAGGTGATCACGCTCTCTGGTGGTAAAGCTTAACAATGCAGTTCTTCAGAGCTCTTCCCCCTATGCTTAAAGTCACCCTGATAAACTGACCTTTGCATTCCTTACTATTGGCTGTAACGTTGGCAATCTAGGAATTTCTGTTTATTTTACTGTTGCAGTCAGTGTAGGTCACTCTGCATACGAGCATCAGCTAAATGCCTAAAATGTAAATGATATGAATCTGAATGGGAGCAATGAGCTTGAATCGATTCTCTGTCATCAAATGCCAACATAACATTTTAAATGTTTTTAAGTAGCTCATGGTTTTCATCACAGTTGGTGTTATTGTGCACAGCCATCAGCCCCTCCCTATAAAAGTTACAGGTGGTTGGTGTCAGAGGTCTGAGTGTCTATATGGACAACTGCCAATCAGAAAGCAGGTCAAGATCACTACTCTCCAGACAGACGACTAGGCATGGTACAGTTTAGTGGATTAACTTGGTCATTACTGACAAATGCATGTAAAACACAACACAGTGCCCTCTGGCTACTGCTTTCAAGTGATTGAGAGAGCAATCCGGTTTGCAAGATTACATTTCAACAGGTGCAAAATGAAACTAGGAGGGGAGCTACCATTCCCTGATGTATTTCACAGCATTAACACGATAGGTTAATGTCAGTGTAAGAAAGCAGTGATCTATGCATGACATTTTATTTACACTAAACATGATGACAGCTGACTTGAAATACTGGTGTTTGGCAGGTTGAATGGAAATGGTTGCTTTTCAGCAAGCTAGCTATCTTGCAGGCCTTGTTTTGAAAAAGAAGCAACATTGGAAAGCAACGAATAACAGTACTACAATATTTAGCCTGGTTTAGCCACATCAAAAGCAGACAATTAGTCAACTTGTCCGTCTGTCCTTATCAAGTACCTGTTGTTAGCAATGACCAGGCCTTCCACTGCAGCTATAGTAGAAAGCTGTGTTTGCTGATATTATCTGGCTAGCTACCTCTTTGGAAAAAAACAATCACGAACGATAACTGCCTTGCTAACGTAAATGCTAGATAGTCATCTTTGATACTGTGTGTATGTAACGGCAAGGTAACTTGTAAGCCTTTCATTTTATTGAACCAAGGATCTGTCTTTGAATCTACTGTTGTAAGAGACAACGGATGGCACGGACCATTCTTTACTGGTGTCACATAAAATAATTCTTAAGCTAACGTTATAACAACAGTGGCACTCTTGTCAAGCTAGCCAAGTGACCAGAAATCATTGCTAGCGAGCTAAACCACCTTGCTAGCTGCCCTACCAAAGATGGTTCTCTGCAGCCTATGTTCTTGTACTGTCTGCTAAGGTTGGCCAACAACCACTAAAGGCTGCTCTCCACTCGCGTTACGGTTAACAAGCTAGCTAGTGGTGTAAAATGGCTAGATAACTAACTAAATAGCTAGATAATTTTCAGGCGCTCACCGCTTTCTTGTTCATTGCCTTTCTTGGCAGTTGCTGCGTTGCCCATCGTAGGAAGACAGGGTGATACACAGCTGGCTAGGAGCGATGATGGTGGCGATTAGCTAACAGGGTCCTCCGTTAGCTAACGTTAGCTAGCTAACAAATTTCAGCTTGTGTTAGCTGGTTGGCTAACAACAACATCAATGTCTTCTCCTTGCGAACAGAACCTCGACGTGCTCTGCTTATCCCCTGTGTCGATATTTATCCACAATGCCCTTTGTTGTTCAAATATGCCTCCGCTGGAATGAAAACATTATCCAGACTTTTCACCCCAGCCTGCCTGTCGTTTTATGCTGCGTTCATGTAGTATAGGAATAACCGTTGGAAACACTTGACGGCTGAAATGCTGCTTTCAAGTTCACATCGTAAGCTATTTCTTCTGAGGTCGGAGGTCTTATATACACTACGTGAATACCACTTGTCGCGCATTTAAGTACTTATGGGCAGAAATAATAGCAAATGTACCCTATGAAAAAGTTGATTTTTGGTGCCTGTGGTTTTATTTTAGAAATCAAGCGGCACATATGTATATGCTGCAGTGGCAGGATAAATGGGGTTACAATGTGTATCAGACATGTAATTGATGGTTATATTTATTGGCCAAAGGTTGATGTATATTTAGTAATAATTTACTTAATACAATACACCACTTTTACCATCAATAGTTGACATGGCTTCCATGCTCTAATGTTTTCCATGCTCTCTCAAGACACGCCCCCTAAATGTCATATCAGCAACCCCGGTACAGCAGAAACTTCCACTGTCCCAGTCATATTCACTGCCTTGTTGGGCAGTCTTGTCTCATATGAAGTTTTGTAGTTATAAGTATAATAATAATGCAGCGTAAATTCATATGATATTCTACGAATCGTGGGAAACAAGAGGCAACTCACATGACTGAAACAAGTAGTAGTTTCACATAGATATTGACTTGCCTCCGACTCTGCCTTCAACTCTGGAGACACAAGTTCAAGGCCCAATTCATGCAAAGAAGTTTTCTGCAGTGAATAAAGTTTTCATACTAGTTTTTCTTTGTTAAAAGATTATTTGGGGGATGATTTGCCTTCACTGGACAGTTAACAGAAAAGATTAGGAGGGGAAAGTTATAGTTGCCTAAACATAACCGGATTGGGTTAGGCTAACTCCAACCCAACCTTAACCAAAGTTGTTTTACTTGACTAACTTCAACCAAAATAGTTTTATTTGATTTTGGCGGAACCAGAGTAATATGATTTGTTTTTGTGATAGGTGATAGGTTAGGGCTATCACGGGTTTATAGTATGAATCAAGGGTGCATAACTCTTCGTAAGATATTTATATGTACAATGTTATTGCGAGAACACGTTGCGTTGGGTCGTTTATTTGAAAAAGCTATTACAGTTTTTCCGACAGTACATGAACGCAGCAGAAGTAAGGATTTGGACGTCACGTGCTCAAATTCATTTGAAGCCATTGAAACACCATGATTGAAAATGTCTATACTTTGGTCGTTCATAATAATTACGTTAAGCCTTTTCACACACATGTACTTAATGAGTGGTACATTCGAGTTTATACAGCAAACGAAACATTTCAATGCCAACCATGAACGAAAAATACATCAAGTAGTTGTGTCATTGCATTTTGGCAGTTATGTTCACAAAATGAGTTGTGCGGTGAAAATCCTTCATTTTGCAAACTGACGTGGACCATATTTTCAGGAATGAAGTTCGTATATATCATCTTTCCCATATAATTTTGAATGCAGCATTACCATTGACACGCTAGTAAAAAACACATTTTGCACACACGGAAGTGATTTAATCCTCACAGCTGACGTTTCGACGTTGTCAAGTCAAGCGTATTCAAGTATTTGGAGGAAAAGTGTATAATTTTGAAATGAGATAGAAGAGTTTTTGTGTTGGTTTTCTATTTGAGCATCTTCGGTGTCAAAAAAACAACCTGGTTGGGCGTTCTTTGCGTCTGCAAAATGTCTTGAATGTTGGCTGAGATGAGAACTCCTTGTCAATTAATCCTAGTGGAAACCAGGGAACATTTCATACAAAAATGTTTCAGTTTCAGAGATGGAAGGTTAATATATGCAATGTGCTTTGTCCTTTTACTTAAGTGAATAAATTAATTAAATTAATGTCACTGGGCTATTAGCCAATCAGTAATTTTGAAATGTAAAAAAAACCCCTATCTACAACAAGGCTGCAAATTGGCCTAATAACCAGGTTTCATCCCAGGTTCAAGCTGATATGGAGTCAGCAAACATCTACCCTGTTAAAGTGTCTATGAGCAAATTGCTGCATCTCTATCAGCTCCAGGGGTGCTGTGTGTAGCTGACCCTGTGCTCTGACCTCCAAAGGGGTGAGTGAAAAGAGAATTTCCCTACGGTGACTAATAGAGTATCACATTAAAGCATGCCCATTAGAGCTGCCTATCTCATAGTGGGATGCATCAAAGGTCACTGAGTAATTCAGAAGTGTGAGAAAACATCCCATTAGGTGGCGGCGATGCTCAAGGACCCCATACCTGTAGCCATTGTAGACGCATGTCCATTACTTTGGATAATACTCTCTTGTTTAGTGGGACCTGTGAGAGCAATAAAAAAACTGATTCCGCCACATTGTAAAATTGTAAAAATTACCTTGTAAACCTATGTTTGCACGTCAATTTGGGAAAAAACATGTTTTCAATAAAGGAAAAAAGAAAAAAAGAGAGTCGGTGTAATTTCAAAACAAAGAATATATCCCGTGTGTAGTGATGAGTAGATAATAAGGACTGTATGGCACGTTAATGACCCCTTTCAGGAGGACGCGCCCACAGGGCAGGTTTGGGTTTTTAGCACCATGGTCAGCGACACAGTTGCTAGGTAGTTTCACTGTTTGTATCAGCGAGTTGTAAAGAGCAGGATTGAAACCTAAATAATGGCCTATAGGTGTACGGAATATCATTCAAAGCTCTAGCAAGACTTATTTTGCTCTCAGAAATAGTTAAAAGTAGAAAAACATGCAATATCATACCATAGAGTGTAAACCATACGGTTCAAAACCGCTGCGTTTGTATAGGATAGAAAATGCAAACTTCAGCACTTCATTGAACCCCCCTATGGTATGAATGGTTTCACCCATGGACCCTCAGCACACCGGGACTACAAGATAGAGATTTTTGTGTCTTTGAGCCAAAAACTGTCGTTAGTAACGACGTTACACACGATAAACACTGTTATAGTCTTGAAAATACTGTTGGAACTGGACAGTTTTTCAAGACAATCCGTAACGTCTCTCATGACGACCGATTTTACGTTTTGTGTCGTTCGGGTGAGACAAGCAAGCACTGCACTGCCAGTGCCTGGAATAAATAAGGTAACTAGGCTACTTTGCTTTCGCCTCTCCATCCTAGCTAGTTAGCTTTGCTAAGCTAACTAGAGGATAGCATACTGTGTCATTCTCTTTTCTTTTAATTATTAGATAGACTCTCATTCACGAATTTGTTGTTTGATTTGGTTCATTTCGTACCAGAAATGAAAGCACGCTTGGTATTTGTTCGGCAACTTAACGTTACAGTAGCTGTGATTGTTGCTAGCTTTGGTGGCAGCAAGTAATAGCGGCATTGCCAGATTCTTTCCTTGTCTGTCATCCTTCCACCTGACCTGTACAAGTGGCTAGCGACCTAACGTTAGCTACTGCTCGCTAGCCACATAATGATTGCAGTCCGGCCGGCTTTGTGTCATCAAATTTACACCGCAACCAATTTCCTGAAAGGACCCATTTCCAGGAATTGCATTTAGGATTTATGAAACCAAGCTTATGTTAATCCTAAAATATAAACAAGATCTAAAAGGGGATGGCCTACTATCCTTCCAGTGATCTGGAAGATACCATATTGGATGCATTGCTGTGACAGTTCCTTTTGCTGCTCTTAGTAGCATAGCCTCTTAACTCAAGCTAGCTTTGCGAGGATTTCTAAGAGATCTGTCTTGCCTGGCAAGCTTTTCTGCGGTCCGCTGCAAGATCTTACAGACTATCTTAGATCCTTTCTGAGGATGATCTGAACCAGGTTATCTGCATGAAGGATGTGATATTTGGATAGACCGTATTTTTATTTGATTTGGTCTGGCCCGTTTGTAGGCTACTGTGCCACATTACTTACAGACCTCTATGATAGAGCCCATCTGGAGATGACCATTCCCAGCAGGGCAGATGGATTACATAATCATAACAGCATATAACATAAGGTTTCTGGATCACACCCTACTTTATGGGCATATCCCAGAGATAAGGCTATTAAGGGTGATATGATATGACTAATCTTTCATTTATTTAGGATACAGTTGGCAGCTTGGAGTTTTTGGATTATAAGATGTGCATTTTATGCATTCAGCATTGCAGTTATACAGGGGTAAACTCTTAAATAGCAATTAGGTTTTGTTGCTTTTCTTAGGCACCCCTGATGCCAGAGAGAGTGATGAACACACACAGCCTTGGCCTATTTGTTTGTGGAGGTCTTTGAAGGCATAAGCGGTTTGTGTGATCTAAAGATTGTGAGCCCAGTCATCTGAGTGATTCTGCTTATCATATTGGGATTCATGTTCTCAGCACCAGTAGCAGGTTTATGTTTAACAGTGGATTACCAGGCAATGTAGGTTTTACTTGTTAGGGCCTGGGCCTACCCTATGCAATTTTGGTGACTTCTCTTGTGTCAATACAGCCCCTCGCAAGGTTAACTGACTGTAGGTCCCTGCTGAAGGCCAGTCTAATCTGACAATAATCACACAGGATTAGATAAGCTGTTGGGGCTAAGAGTTTGATTAACGGCTTGAGTAGGTATTCATCTGTGTTGATAATCCTCCCTTTCTGTATTACAGAAAACAAGGTCAGACAAGAATGTCACTCATAAATCTTTAATAAAATGTATTAAGGCACTATGGCTGAATTTTACATTTGATCATTTTTAGCCTGTATCACTGTAACTTCTTCCTGATGAAGTTAAGTTTGGCATTCATCTGTTTGTTCGGTGCATTTCAGTACCCGTGGGCTGTCAGTTCCCACACTTGTTCCTCCTCATATCTGGAAGATAGCATGAAGCCAGAGTCGGGTCACTGGTTTGGGCTAATTTTAGATCCACTGGCAATTCTAAACCAACTTACTCTCTTGTGTTGTGAGAGTATTCAGCAAACTCAAGCCATATGCTGCTATCATTTTTCCTGAGAGGAGAATGTGGTAGTAGTGGCCAGATGGATAGATAGAAGTAGAGCCAGTGTTTACATAAGAGACCCTGCAGGTTTCTGTTTCCGGCCCTTGTGGTGTGGGAAGATGCCACAGTGATTGTACTAAATAGGGTGCCTTTAAATGCCAGAAAAAGCCCAGTGACAAAGCCATTAGACTATTCACATTACAAAAGAACTCAGGGTCCATTGAAGACACCTTTGTTTACGTTTGCTTTTCAATCAAGGAAGTGCAGTAGTAGCTACAGCATGTATCTGTGTTTAGCCAGTGGTACCCAGAGGCCCTGGCACTGCTGTAATGGAAGGACTAGAGTGTACCATATCTACAGAAACACTGCGTATTCACCTTAAAACAGGGCTAAGTGGTGTTTCCCCGAGCATCTCTATTGATTCTGCATTTGATGTCCGCTTTGAAGATCCACTTTCATATAAGACAGGGAGATGAACATAAAACAAGGCCCTTGGGGACGTTCTGCTGGTTGTTGAAGGGACTCATCTCATAGGTGAACAGAGTCTGCTGCTTCAGTTCAAGTTTTCTTTTGGCATGTCTCTTGTAAAGCTATTTGTGTTGTCTTTGTGCTTTTACCTTTGAAATAATGGAGGCATTTTCGAAGTGGTATTGCCACGTGGTAACAGGATAATATCTCTGTGATGATGCATTTTTTGCTACTATTTTGAACTAGAATAACTACGCTTATTGCTGAGGTATTGTTTCCATACGATAAATAATAAAAAAAAAAATGCTTGTGATGTTGCCTACACCTGAAGACAAAATAGCTGTTTCTGTTGACATTTCTGATAGTGAAGATTTCTAGATATAAGGCCCGTGACACTACGTGACATGCACCCGACCCAACTCTGCACGTGCAGGGTAGTGGGAAAACTCAGCATAGCACTTTACCCTGAAAAACAAATGTCTATTTGTCATGAATGCAGGGCCTGGAAAATAGAGAGGGATGCAGATGAGGTGCTTGAAAAGCTGAGCCTCCACAATGAGGCCTTTCTTTACTGTGTGGCAGAGGGGAAATGGGCATGAGCTCAGCATCCATATGAACTCAGGCCCTTCAGCTTGGCACTGCCAGCCCTCTGGCTCACTCTGCTGGAGAGAAACTGTTATTGCATCATAGGATTATCACAGGATATTCTCATTGGAAAGGCTTTACATGAAGATTTTGACATTAATGCATCATTGTGGAATTAGTTGTGATGACATTTTCTAATGCTAATAGTAAAATGTGATGGTGAGTAACATTTACAAACAATTAGCCCCAATAGTTTCTGAGTTCTCAGGCTGAATTCCCCACAAATTCTTAAGAAAATTCTTCTAGTAGATCTGAAAATCCTTTATTAAAAGCTACAAGGAGGGAAAATGATGAAAATATGTCTGAAGAAAGCAACTCTGTAGAAGTATAACAATGATCGATATCACAATTTTCCTTACAATCATAGCATACTTGGAGAGAAGTCTGTGCTCTCTAACTTTAAAGATTATTTTAATCTATTAGTCATTGAGCTGAATTCAAACCTGTGGCGTCATGAACACATCGTATGCCCATTGAGCCATCAGGATGTCCCAAACCTCAGTGCTTCTATCTGTCAGTGATATCAGTGACTCTGTGGAGGAGGTACAATTGATCTAATCTGGTGTTTTATTACACTAAAGTCCCACCTCTTTCATTCTGAATGTATTGAGGCCATCTTGTGGCTGATAAACACCACTACCACTCAGACAAATGAAAACATGAGAGCCTCTGTCTGTGTTTGGGTCATCCATCAGTGTCTACTAAAGTGGTTCAGCTGACCTTACATGGCAGTGGAGAAAGAAATCACATGTGCTAAGTAGGGCTCTAGGGTGACATTTAATGCTATGAAGCACAACAAAGAAATTTAAGAACATTATCTGTGAAAGTAATTACAAATTCCACTTCCTCCTTTTAGTCTCTAGTTGTAAATGTGATTTTATTTCACTTTAATTTATAAGCTTAAGCTCAATGCAAAATATTAGGACATATAATAGTTTCAATATAGTTTACACAATTCATAATTGTAGAAGATTGGCATATCAGCAATATTAAAACTATAAAATGAACACATTTTCTTCAGAATTGTATTCATCAATAACATTAACTTTATTTAATGTAGAATATCTGCTGTAGTTGAAAAAGTCAAGATGTTGATATAACATGCAAAAAGTGCAGTAAAATATTTTTTCCCTCAAATTAGCAAGATTAATTGATGATTGATGATCACTTTATCCATAATTGTGCAGCCCAGAAGGCTTGTGTAAGAGTGTGCATGTTCCACTTGTGTGTGTGTTTGTGTGTATATGTGTTTAGGTGCATGCTCTATACATGCCTGTCAGATCCCATGCTCTTCAGGTTGACATGACACCAA
>CABFOQ010017575.1:4379-14922 GCA_900660455.1 Gephyroberyx darwinii | reverse complement strand
CGAGGGACTATCCGTCATTCTCTCTTTGCCATCTGAATATTTATTCTTGAGGGGGTTGCTGTCACACACACACACACACATACACACACACAAAAACACACTCCTTGGAACATTTAATGACAGCGATAAAGCCATTTAATTAAAAGTGAGCCAGAGCGCGCCCCAAAGGTTTTTTCTTATGTCAAATAAAAAGCTAAAATGATGGCCTGATATCCAGCAGGGTCCCAAAGCATGCTAAATCACAGAAGTCTAGGGGCCCTGGATATAGGGTATTTTCATACAATAACACACCTTGTTTGGGATACAATAGTGTAGGACTGTGCATTTGAATATTATATTGCTTTAGAGCAATTTGTACTACACACATCCATCACAGTACATCACAAGCTGATAAATGATACCTGTAAGCGGGTGTCATTTGTTTTGTGTGACGAGGTTGTTTGTCATCGCGTACGCAAGGAAACAGCGTGATTGGAAAGACACAGACTGACATCGATCTCGCACAGACAGTAAGACTAATAAAGATTAAGGCCTTTCGGAAATCTGAATTCGATTCTTGTCAGGACGTCTTAAGAAGTGGGTTAAGCATGTATATTACATGGCCAGGGTTAGGGGTTCCTCAACTTCTACTGAAATGATCCACCGAATGGCACGTGTTATATTAGATAGATAGCAGGAGGATTGAAGGGGAGAGAAGGGGTGTGTGCAAGCCTCTATGTATGCATCTTCCCTAAAGCACACCGTCCAGGCCCAGCGGTGGGGATTACTCTGGCTTTGTTGAAGGGGTTTAAAGAGGGGGTCAAAGTGCACCCACTTAATATGGGCCCCCAGGGGCCTCGTGGATAATTGCCAGTGCCTAATAAACTTCTGCGGACCCTCTTTTGCCAAGATCTGGCCAGTTTGGGGCGACAGAATGGGGAAAGATCAAGGCCCCCCTGAGCCACGCTCTCTGATTGGTTTGTGACGGGTCACTGCAGCTGTCCCTTAACCCCGTGGCATGGTAATTCAGAGCTAGGGTGCAGCGGACTACCGTGCTCCATGCCTCTCTTTGCGTGACTGGACAGGTTCCTGAGTCATTTAGTCGGGGTTTTTCTATCTTGCGTTGAATAGCGGTTGGGGAAAATGTCGATGGCGGGTTTACGTAAGGTCAGGGGTGTGGTTTGGCATATGATTCCAGGGTTGGAGGGCCAATGCGATTTGGAGTGCCCCAAATGCTCTGTTGGTAACTAATTGGCCATTAGTCTATGGGTCTGACTACAGCCATAAGCGGCAATTTCATCTGGTATGTACAACTCCCTCTAAGAGACACAGATAAACAAGGTGGTAGCTTAATGGTTCAACAGACAACAATGAATTATGTAGACCTATAAAACTCACTTGTATTTTATCAGGGCAGAGGCACAGCACAGGCTCTGCTGCCTAATGAGGAAATGAAAAATATCCTATACCCTCCTTAAACACTGATGTACCCATCTCGCATGACCTTGATTATAAACAAAACAACCTGATTTATCACCTCGCGTACACACCCACACACACACCCTCACTCGGGAGAGGACGCCACGCTATCTTGACAGCTAGAGAAATGAGCCTTTGCCGTATCCGGCCTGACACTGCTTCATTGACAGAGATTCAATGATAGGGCGATCTTTCCCGCACAGACCTATGTATTCTAGACAAAGAAAGCGTCCTCCCAAGTCCCAATGTAAGTGCATTTATGAGGATGGATGGATGGGTGGATGGATAGATGGATGGATGGTGATGATAATGCTAATGTCCTGGGGCTTTGTCGGCTTGCCTGTGCCGTCATTAGGGGAGGTGTTTCATCAATCAGATGAGGCAGTGACCCTCCCCTGCTGGCCTGTGACATTACAGCGACATTTGCGCCGCTTTTGAGCTACTGTAGACTGGCATACATAGAAACACACACACACACACACCCTGGATTACTCTCCCTCCTCATATGCAAACATATGCATGCATTCACAGGTTCACACTCCCACACCGTCGTGGGTGACCACACACAGGCACACACAGATGAACAAACAAGCACACATGGTAAATTACATGATCCATCAATATTGGAAAACGTCAAAAATGCCTGGAGGAGACATTGACATGCACGAGTTGCTGATATACATGAACCTACACAGTCATCTGGACAGGAGTAAATCATCTGCTTACAGCCATTGGTTTCAATGGAACATCCAGCCCATGGCAAATGGTGAAACATTGAAGCCCAGAGACAGACCTGACACGTCATATACGATCATATTACATCTTGTGTTCTACCTTTATAACAAATATGCATTCTCCTCTTCATGTCTCTTTAGTCCTCAGGGACTCAAATTCAAACATGTGAGTGTATTCCTAACAGACCTTTAAAACATGTTTATTCCACTGAATATACATTTCAAAAGAACAACACAATGAAAAGAATATATAACAATCAGAGTTATTGAATCGTTACTAGGGAATTTATTTCATTATTTGATTTATTCATTGTCTTTACCAGCTTATGCCTATTCAGGGACATCACTCACACATTCACACATATTGGCAATTTTTGTCTCCAAACCACCTGACTTGTGGTGGTTTGGAGACAAATGGGAGGACTATGGACTATGGGAGGAAACCGGAGAACCTGGAAGAAACCCACGAGAACACAGGGAGAACATGCAAACTCACAGAAAGAGCCAGGGTCGGGAATCAAATCCAGGACCTTACTAATGTGCTGTTATTATTGTGCTCACAAGAAAAACAGTAGTCTTGAGAATGTGTAAATGTCAGCTTCTGTTAACGTATTTCGTTTACACTTGATAAAAGGAGAGAGAAAGATAAAAGGTTGTTTGGTTGACTCAGTGTGAGTTGTGTAAAGTGTTGCATACAGTATATCTTTTGGTACAGTTCTAAAATCAGTTCCATAATGTTTTTCTGATGTTTCTTTTTTTGCACACTATTTCATATTTAGATCACATTTTAAGCCTATTTTTCCCAAGGAAGAATACTTGTCTGCCAGTATTATAAACAGTGCATTTTAATGAAGTTTGTGCTTTGACTTAGATCGAAGACGAAGTACTTGACAGATTTTTTAGCAGCTATGTTCAAAAGTCTGTGAAGTGCCTTCACTGTAAATGAGGACACCAGTTTCTGACATGACTTGCACTTTTTGAGGGAGAATAACTGATTTCTCTCTGCTTCTTTATGACAGTCTCAACAACCCTGCAGTCTTTGCACACTCAGAGTCGAATGAGAACATAAGGAGAATGTCAATATATTGACATTATTTATTGATATTGTCAAAGAAACCACCATAATGTATGCAAATCAACCACCCTCTTCTCCACCATCAATTAATCATCCACTAACTCCTTGGTTTCCAAATCTCAGATTCACTCATAACTTCAAAGAGAACTGTATGGGAACTTTGAGGGTAGAAAGTTGATAGCGTACAAGCGGTATTTTGAAAGAGATGCTACTCAGACTTTGGAAAGTTTCTCATCAAATGCCTGGGAGAGAAGATGAAGTGAAAGGGAATTTTGGGAGGGTCCATTTTTCAGATTGGTGAGGGGGAGGGGGGTGTTTGGACGACATTTGAGCCACATAGGAGTGCCCGGAGGTTAGACAGTGATCCATCTCATTGGTTTAGGTAGCTAGCTCCTCTTTGTAAATCCCTGGAGTGGCTTAGGCCAGACTTAGCCTGGAGGCCAACATGGCTTTGGCCTCTCTAGGTAGACTGGTGTATGTCAAGACATCATCCTTGACTACAAAAGCCTACTCCATACCTGTAATCTGAGAGGTCACAGAGCTCAGGAGACTGAAATGTGAGAGAAAAAACAATGCCTTCAGGTATCAACCACAAGCTGTTGGCTACAGAGGGATGAACTGGGGAGTAAGGGTAGGGGGTAGACTGACCAAACACAAATCTCTCATGCATTATGAATAGACCAACAGGAAGCAAAAGAGAGAGTTGTTTTCTGGAGTCCAAATTCAAAATGAGTCACAATTGAGGTAGTTGGTTTATCTGAAATCTTTGTTTGAATGGCGGTGTGTTGTCTTGATCACATTTCCAAGTGAATTTATGCATGTACATTTGCCAAGGGAGTGTGTGTGGGCCAGACTGAATAATTCATTTACTTTGTGTGTGTCAGATAGGAGAGCCTTCATTATTGATGAGCTGTGATGCCACACACAAGACACAGAGTCAATGAAGACCGTAGGGACACACACACACACCATATTACACACCACCATGTTAAAGTCACAGTCATATCATTAGCAATGTCCGGTGAGGCTTTGTGTCATTCAATTCAGTCACACACATTCCAGTTTTTACATTCATGGCATGTTTGATATTGGCAGGGCTATACCAACTATACAATGTTCTGTATAGTGACTGTCTCTTGACTCTTACAAAATTGCAAAAGATACAAAGGTCTAGGATTCTAAGTAATCCATAGTTGAATAAAGGATAATATCATCAGCAAAGAACTTTACCCTCAGTCTCACCATCTTTCTTTTCCTCCTTTCCTTCCTCTCTTGTCCAGTTCTGAGAGATGACTTCCGCCAGACACCCAGTGATGTGGTGGTGGCAGCAGGCGAGCCGGCTGTCATGGAGTGCATCCCCCCCAGAGGCCACCCCGAGCCCACCATCTCCTGGAAGAGAAACAACATCCGGGTTAACGACCGGGATGAGAGGATCACTGTAAGTTAGCCAATGATTTATATGAAGATTCCCCGGAAAACTTCAAAAAATGGTCGCCTTAACAAGTCTTTACTTGTTTCAGGAATTTTCTAGAGGCAAGTGTCAGTATCTTGAAACAAGGCAGAAAAGGCAAGAAAATTCATTTGATCCAAGAAAAGTCTTAAAACAAGTCAATTCTATACTAAATTACTTGTTAAGTTGGAAAGCATTTTGAGTCATCCTGGTGCAGACTCCTTTTGCAGATGAAAGTATATGTGTGTATGTGCTAAAGTGATTAGCAACTGATCGTACATTGTGGTGTCTGGGGTGTAGCAGCTACTTCCTCTCCTCCATTTGTCAGCTGGTCTTCCATTCATTTTGTGGTCATCTATTGACTGATCAATAATTAGTATTGCCATTGATCGAATGACAATTGAGTTTGGATTATTGACAAGAAGCCCCTGATTAAAAATCAATTGAATTCCGTCATTGCTGATAATTAAAAAACAATGTTCTGATGGAATTGCATTGATTTGGTATTTGATTGAATCCATTAAAGAGTATTCATTATTCACAATATATCTCACCTTGGAATCCTTTTTTGTAATCCTAGAAATTCTCACCCACACAAAACCTCACAAAAAAATAAAATCAGTAATAAAACACACCATACACGCACACATATACTGATGTGTGTGTGTGCACACACACTATGGTCTAAAATGATGAGTCACTGCAGCTAGCTATTACAAAATGAGCGGTGAAAGATGTATTATACAGCAGTTGGCCTGGAGCAATATACAGTGTCAAGCAGCATATGAAAAAGTAGAGGAGCCATCCGTCATGAGACAGACTGAGAAAGACTGAGTGACTTCTGTCTTGACTAACATGCCTCAATATCCAATTTCCCACCTATTCCCATCTGTCTCCTTTCTCTCTCCTCCCTCACCTCCTCTCCTCCTCCTTCTTCTTCTCCCTCACATTTGATCCATTTCCTTCTGTCCCTTTCTCCCTCCTCTATTTTTCTTTCTCCTTCCCTTCTCCTCCTCCCTACCTCACCCACCTCCCCCTCATCTTCAGATCCGGGGAGGGAAGTTGATGATTTCCAACACCAGGAAGAGTGACGCTGGCATGTATGTGTGTGTTGGTACCAACATGGTGGGAGAGAAAGACAGCGACCCAGCTGAACTAGTGGTGTTTGGTGAGTTGGGCTGTTTTTCCACTATAATATGCTCAGTTTCAGTTTCTTCTGCTTCCTGTATTTCTCAACAGTCTCTTTTGATCTACATCATTTGCTTTAACTTCTTTTGGTATGCAGTTTATTTACCCAGCTCATGTTATGGGACGGCAATATCACTGTTTGCCTTCTTGCTGCTGTTTCCTTCGCTCTCTTGACCCATCTGTTTTGCTGTCTTTCCCGCTTGCTCTCTTCTTCGCTCTCAGCAAAGTAGTAATGTAATAGGTCTGAATGCTTATTGATCCAATGAAACTGATAGAAAATTCATATTTCCCTTTCAATCCCAGCAGCCACCGCCCCACCCCTTTGCCATTTCTTCTGCACTGCACTGATGTGTTTGGGCTGATTGTCACATATAATTGCTTGATTTCTGGATTGTGAAAAATGAATGGTTTCCTGCATATATACATTACCACCATCTGAGAATTTTAGATGGTGATAGTCACTAATGGACATCTGTATTTTTGTTTGCTTCCTCCATTTGTAAATAATGCAAATTCTCACTATTTCTCTTATTCTTATCTATATCATAATTTCTACTGTTATGAACCAATTTCAACCATGGGAATCATTTAAGTTTCATTTAATGTCATGTAAATACTGCTAATAGCAATCCATCAATATATATTTAGTAGCAGTTTTGGGGGTTTGGTTTGGACTCTTGGACCTTTCAGTGCTGGTACAGTGCAGTAGAAATATTCTCCACATACTTGTCCATGTTTACGGCCCTTAACTCCTCTCCTCTGACTTCTCTTCTTTTATCTCTCCCTCAATCATTCCCTTCCTTCCTTCTCTCCCCCATTCTCTGGCCTCCTTTTCTGTCCCTCTCTTTGTCTCTATATATTATGATGTCAACAAAAACATTATGTAAAGTGGCCAAATCTGGTTATCTTCAGCCAAATCCAGACATACTTTAAGGCAGTTTTCTGTCTTTTAGCATAACCTTTTCAAAGAGTTCCATGCTGAAAGCAAGTAACATTAAATCATATATATTTGAGAAGCTAAATATGAGATTTCATATTAAACCATGTGTTTGGATTTGGCCAAGGGTGTCCGGATATGGCCACTGTTACATGTAAGCTAACTCTTTCAAAATGCTAATGCCAGAGGTGTTACAAAATGCTGACAAATGTGAAAGGTTAAACTGCAATTTGAAAGTAGCATGCATCACAAGGGACTCTAATCCTTTCGCTCTCTATCTCTAATTTCAGAGCGGCCGGTGTTCACCAGACAGCCGGTGAACCAGGTGGTGTTGGCAGACGATACGGTGGACTTCTTCTGCGAGGTACACGGAGACCCGACTCCCACCATCCGCTGGCGGAGAGAGGAGGGAGAGTTGCCCCGGGGGAGGTACGACAAACACCACTCACATAAACTATCTGTTAGAACTGCATGATGCTTCAGTACTACCTAAGTTTCTCAATGCTGAACCCTTACGATCTGTCTTGGGTGGTAAGGTGTAACTGGTGCAATGAATTAATGTTTCAGTTTCAGTAATAACTTTTAATGATAATATTACAGTTACCAATCAAAATGTTATCATCCCCGCTGAAACAGCAGGGTTGAAGTTGGGTTATTGAAAAACTATATTTCATCACCAGCCTCTGATTTGTTTTGTTTTGTTTTGTTTGTTTTTTGTCATTGTTCTACATTATTCTGATTTTTGAAGGTAAGAGAGGATGCATTCTCCGATTTTGGGGGTGGGACAGGAACAGGAAATATAATGAGTCGTGTAACGGATTACTGCCTGTAGTACCTAACAATGTAATAACTGACAGTGTAATAACTTGTGAAATGAAATAAAAATCTCCATCTAAATTCATTAAAAAAAAAATACCAGAACATGTTAATGTAATAACATCACATAAGTACATTAACCAATTATTGCTTCGTAAAGGGTATAACATTTGCAATTGATGATGTCATAATAATGCTGTATATTAATGGTAAAATTCCAATTATTTTTGTTCCATTGTTAGTCAAAGTTATTATTACGCTGTTAATTAGAAATATATTACATCCATTATGATGTAATAATATTGGGTTAATTTAATAATGTAATGTCAGACTCATTTAGAAAGAGTTATTTCATACATCATGTATTACATTGTTAATTGCTACACTGGTCCCAGGAAATCAAAAGTAAAATAATATTATGACGTTTGAAACATGTAATGAGTAATTTATTATTTTGTTGAGCTACGAGCCCAACACTGCTTACGGTACATGTGACTTCAAGCATGTACCAAGCAAGAGTGTTATTGTGGACTCGAAAGTATTATGAAAATCAGAATTTATGGTCCATATGGGTCAGCAGCTTGTGTCGGTAGCTTGAAAAAAGAAGCATCTGATTATCCAAATATTAAAGAACACAGTGACAAACAAACTTGTCATTACTGGCAAGCAGTTTGTGCCACTAAACTGCTTCTGTCATAGCTCCTGGTGCTATCAACAAGGAATTTTCGGACCGTTTGGTGTGGTATCATGAAACTAGTTGATTACACTCATGATAGTTCCCTCGGTATAATCTTGAGGGGAAAAACTGTGGTATTGTGAGAGTCATGCTTTCCATCTCTCTTCCTCTCTTGCTCTCTCTCTCTAGATTAGATGAAACTTTAATGATCTCTGTGGAGAAATTGGATAAAATGTTCCCTCGTTGTTGGCAGGATTTCGAATCCACACGGAGAGACTCCAATGGGTTTCTTGTCCATCGCCTTAAGCAATACATGACAACTCACTCTCTCTCTCCACAAGCATACATACTGTATGCACATTTTATTTGTTGAGGGATCAGAGGCATATCATTGTAGCTGGCTTCCCATTAAAAGATCTTGCTGTCTATTCTTGCAATCTTATCAATATGTAGACAACAATCAATGAGATTGAACTAAACGTATATATCGCGGCTGTCACTTCCTGAAAAGTTGACATTTTAAAACATGAAAGTCAACTGGAGTTACAAGTTTTCACATGTCATCAGTGATATATAGTATTTTGGGCTAATTCTCAGATGTCAACACCTTTCCAGATTTGAGATCCGCAGTGATAACAGCCTCCGTCTGACCCAGGTGAGGGCCGAGGACGAGGGCACTTACACCTGCGTATCAGAGAACAGCGTGGGCAAAGCCGAGGCCTCGGGGACTCTGCAAGTTCATGGTAAGACATGAGATACTCTCTCTCAATACACACACACACACACACACACACACACATGCATCCAAGCTGTGTTAATATATTTCTGTGTGGACTGGAATCCAGCTTGGTTTCAGTTTGCTGGATCTATTGACAATGCTGCTTGGCCGTACAATCATACTGTAGGTGTTGTGTGTAAAACACTAAACGATCGTGACCTTGCACGATAATTTATACAAACAAATCTTTGTAATGAATATGAGTGACTTGAAAACAAAAATTTGTCGTGAAGGAAATAAATCTTTAATAAGTAGCCTGGGTAGGCGATTATGTGAGATCTGCAAATATCCATCTTTGCAACTCATTTAATCTTAAAAC
Organism: Gephyroberyx darwinii; assembly: GCA_900660455.1. Lineage (NCBI taxonomy): Eukaryota > Metazoa > Chordata > Actinopteri > Trachichthyiformes > Trachichthyidae > Gephyroberyx > Gephyroberyx darwinii. The sequence goes on along the minus strand of CABFOQ010017575.1, from coordinate 5,491 downwards.
ATTCAAACGTATTCAAATCTTTTTTCTTTTTTTTTTAAACAAGTGAAGAAATTTGCCTGAGGGGTGAGATAATTTAATGCAAAACAACCATCTTGTGAAAGAAAGTGCCATCTTGACAATAGAGCCTTGTTCTTTCAAGATTTAGAAACATCCTGAAACAAGTGACACTTCAGTGGAAACAATGGGATTATCTAACCACTGACACTTGTTTTAAGCAAATATTGAGTATAAGTATAGTACTAATTGATGTTTAGATCGATTGGAGTGTTGCACATGCTTTTAAAAAGTCTGCCTACCTGCATGTGCGCTCCTTGAATTTCATTTCTTCTCTTGGATAAGATTAACCACCAAGTCAATTTCATAATAAGGCTGCTCCAGTCAGTGTCTTGCAGCCAGGAGTAGAGATGATGATGTGAAAGATGTGAATCTACATCCTAAATATGAACTATGTGTTTTCTAGGCCTGACGCTGTACATAATTCATCCACTGAACGTACCTTTATTTTGCATTCAGTCAGTTGCAGCACATTTCTGATATTGTATTTAACATTTCTTTACATATCCAATATACTCTTACCAGCTGAAAATATAGCAGATACCGCTAACATTAACTCAGACACACCTGCACCTCCGTACGTGCACGGACAGACGCACATCTCTCCATACCGCGCTATCGGTAATATACTGTTAACTGAGACTATGAGGGAGGAAAAACTGAAAAATGGATTTTGAAGTTCCTTTCAAGCCTGGACTCGCCGTCCCTCTGAGAGACAGCCAAGATCAAAAGGCATTGAAATTGCATTAGAATGAAGTCAGTCCCTTGAAGAGAGGCACTTGGATTAGAAAGCTGCCATTTTTGATGAGAAAATGGAATATTTAGGGTTTTTACTCACTAACATTTGAATCTGTGAAGCAGGTCCTTCAGTCTGTATTTACACATTTCTAACTTGAAGAGCAATTAGCATATGCATAACACACACACACACACACACACATACACACACACACACACACACACACAGAGACATGCACACAGACACAAACAGACACAAACACTTGAAGATTAGGAGCTTTAAGATTTAGCCAGGTAGAGAAACAGTTGTGAAATGTGCT